>PVKP010005509.1:0-89055 GCA_004027715.1 Plecturocebus donacophilus | reverse complement strand
GAATACAGTCTAAAAATGGGTATTAAAAACCTCTTTTATGCCAATAATTGTGCTTAACAATGGAGACAGGAAGGAATAGGGGATGAAAATAACAAATAAGCAGCCAACCAATATTTTATTTAAACCTGTGAAATGCTATGCAATTGCTGGGGAGTGATTTACTTCCAGTTATGTGGTCACTTTTAAAATAGGTATAATGAGATACTGAGAAAAATGTATGTTTTGTGGATTTGTGGGAGAAGAGTTCTGTAAATATTTGTTAAGTCTAGTTGTTCCAGGTCTGAGTTCAAGTCCTGGATATCCTTGTTAATTTTCTATCTCGTTGATCTATGTAATATTGTCAGTGTAGTGTTAAAGTCTCCCAAAAGACTTTATTACTCAGCACAAACAGCAGTATGAGCTTCAATTTTTGCACACAGTGATGAACAGACTTTAAGGTGACCTCTTATCTCCACAAAAGTTTCTATTTCCTGATGTTTATGTATTTGTGTAATCCCCTTCATTTGGGTATTGATGACAATTATGACTTATTTATAACAAATAGAATATGGCAAAAGCTACGGGATAGCACTTTTATAATTAGATTATCATACGGCACGAGTGATCAGTTGCCACTCTTATAATTCTACTTCTTTAAGTGACACTCTGTCTCAGCCATTTGGAAATTCTTCCTGTGGGTTTGACCAAAAAACAATACAACACAACACAACACAAAACAAAATGGCTTGTTGGAGAACTCATATTTCACAGAACTGCTTGTGGCCTTTAGAAACTCTTGGTACCTGGTAAACTCTAGCCAACAGCTTATAAAACCTGAGGTCCTCAGTCATACAGCCAGAAGTAACTGCCAATAACCTGAATGAGCTTGACAACAGATTCTTCCTCTGTTAGGCCTGAGAGGAGTGGGGTTAATAAAAGCATGTTGTTGTTTTAAGCAACTATATTTATGGTCATTTGTTACATGACATAGAAATACTGCTCAAGTCCCATGGGAGGAATGAAGAGGCAGACCAAGTGGATGCTGCGCACATCCTAGGTTTGTGTTGTAGTTGCAGAACCTCAGGCTAGGAAATTTTAATTTTATATAAAAGACTATTAGAAAATTTGCTTTAACTTTCTCATTAGAGAGAAACATTAGCTTGATTATCCCAGACAGTAAACAAATCTTTCTGGCTGTGAGGAAGCTAGTATCTTAATTTTCTAAGGCTGTTTGCTATGCAAATATTCTTGCAAAAATAGTCCAGAAAAACTGCTGTCACAAGTTGCATAGAAACACCATGGAGAATAGTTGCCCATAGGGCAAAATTTCTTCCAGTACTCTAGAAGAATTTCCATACAGTTAGCTTTATACAGTTGTATGGAAGAGACACTGTTATATTATATTCATGCCAAAAGTTCCATTTGGGGTTAAAAAAATGGTAGACAAATATCTTAACACATATTAGAAAATTATATGTGGTTATGTATGGTTTCTCCTTTATAAAATTTTATTTACAGTCACTGTTACTGATATCATACTTTGGTGTAGAGCAACTCTGGGAGTGTACATGAACTGAAAAATTTCATACAAATACAAAGGAAGAAATAAACCACACGCAGAAAGACAAATACTTCCTTCTAGAAAATGTTAAACTTATAATAACAGATGATAAAATGGTAGTTGCCAAGAGCTGACGGGTGGGAAAAAAGGGGATATATTGCTCAAAATGTACAAATTTTTAGTTATAAGATAAATAAGTTCTGGAGACTCAATGGACTGCATGGTAACTAATAATGTATTTTATACTTGAAATTTGCTAAGAGAGTAGATCTCAAGTATTATCCCCATATACACATACACAAAAGATAGCAATGTGAGATGATGGTATGTTAACTAGCTCAATCATGGTAATCATTTCACAATGTATATGTACATCAAAATATGTTGAATTCCTTCCATATATATAATTTTTATTTGTCAACCATACCTCAATAAAGCTGAAGAAAAGATAAGGAAGAAAATTTCTTCTTTAACTGCTTCAAATTTAAAGAAGACATAAATACAATTTTTTAAATTCTGAAAATATTAGAATTTAGGGTAAACATAAGGATCTGAAAATATTACCCAACATTAATAAAATTTAATTGATTCATTTCAAATATTCCATTTTATCCTACAGTTTTTTTGGTTTTCAACATTTGTAATGCAGAGAGTTTGTGGCTTCATACATTCATGACATGTGAACTTAAATTCAAGGTGCTTGGTTTTGAAGGTTGAAACATCAGATAAATGAGCATTTATTGACTGAGGAGTATTAGCTCAAGATACAGCATTTAACATCCCAACAAGGTTCTCAGGAGATGATGTAAATTTTATGTAAAGTACTTTTAAAGCTATGGAAAAAGTGATAGTCAAAGTAAGTGAGCGCTTAAGAATGATATTACTCAATTTTCACACCAAGAAGAAATGTTGAAAATAGATTATCTGGCAACTGAAGAAAGTTGCTTTAT
Source organism: Plecturocebus donacophilus (assembly GCA_004027715.1). NCBI lineage: Eukaryota > Metazoa > Chordata > Mammalia > Primates > Pitheciidae > Plecturocebus > Plecturocebus donacophilus. Next base: position 86,565 of record PVKP010005509.1, on the reverse strand, counting down.
TAAAAAGTTAAAATCTTTTTCCTAGTTTCTGAACGTGAGCCACTATTAGATTCAGAACACACTTGTTAAAGAGAAGAGGATGGTGCATCCTTCGGGAGAAGGATTCTGTAACCAGCATGGGAAATGTTAAAGATAACGATTCACCTACTTTTTGTGCAGCATTTTAGTCAAGTTGATGTACACTGAGAAATAGGGATATCCAAACATTTTGAGGACTTGTGAACATTGACATCCAGAGACTAGAAGCATCATTATGTCTCCTTTTTAAATGTGTTTCATATGTAGGTCAATTAATATCTAGATTAGTGAGTAATATGCAGCTCATATTAATTCCACAGACCCACCCAAATCTGTTAATGTAAAGATAGATATACTTGATTGCTAGTGCAGCCTTTACATTAAGTTCTTGGTCTACAAGGCAATAACTATTATTATGGGAAGCCCAAAGAGGAGCCCCTGAAACTGCAGTTTTTATCCTAGACAAGACAGTTAATCAACGAAAGTATCACATTCTGGGAGAGGAAGGTAGAAGCGAGCACCACTCTTAAACTAGCACCATTTGAAGTGTTGATCCCTTTCAATTGTCCATTTAATTCACCAATATTTCCTTAACAGAAACCTGTCGGAATCCTAGAGGATGACCTTGCACTAACACAAACTCAACTAGTAGCACCCCCTGTGCAGTTGCAATGGTCAGACATGCTACTCATGCTGGAGCTGAGTTACATGGCCAAAGTTCATGACAGTCATCAATTTAGCAAATGTGCTATATTTATCCATATTAAAAAGAGGCTTAGAAACAGTTTTTATTAATTTGAGTAGATATAGTATTTATTTACAGTTTTTTTCAGGTCTGTTTACTCTCCTGTTCTTTCATACAAATACAAAGGAAGACAGTTCCAAGTACTTGGAATTGGTATGTTGATATTTAGTCAGATATTTAGATTGTTCAAAAAATAAAAGGTAAAAAAGCCATCCATTGCATAGATGACATCTTACTAATGGAATTGGATAAATAAAAGTAGCTAAGAAGTTGAAGGCTTTGGTAAGGCACATATTCCAGGGAAAGGAAGATAAATTCTATGAAGTTTTAGGGATTATGTAAAATTTTTAGGGGTCCATTGACCAGAGGTTTTCCAGGATATTCATCCCATCTGAAATAAAAGCATCCTGCATTTCTTTGCAAGCAGCTCTGAGACTTGGACCAAACAACCTGATAATTCTTATATTATTAGGTCTATTAGTGAAGTTTATGGCAAGTGTCTGTGGGAAAAAATCACAAAGCAGTTATCTAGGGATTTAAATCAAGGTCATTTGATTTGTAGCAGAGAATTATACAACTATTGAAAAACAACCCTAGTGAGCCCAGGAAAGAAGTGCCTGAATATGGAAAACTGATATGTGTCTGGAACTATTCATAATAAGCTGGGTTCTAAAAGATGCTCTAACTGATGTAATTGGTCAGGTTCAGCAAAAATCCACCATCAGTGGGAAGTAGTATATCCAGAGTTAAGTAGGACCAGGAAAAAGGATGCAAACAAACTTCTTGAATGGGTAGCACAGAATCCATGCCATCAACAGCATAAGCATCATAGCACCTTTCTCAGCACACACCTAAGGCTGTATTTAGAATTCTATACACTGAGCTGATGAAGCCGAAAAAAAGCCTGACCTAGATTCCTAGATAGTTTCTCTCAGTAAGTGAAGATGAGCTGAAAATGGATAGTAGCTACACTAAAAAGCCTAATTCAAGGGTAGCCTTGAAAAGTTTTACAAGGGAAGTTCCCCCAGCAGGTAGACTTTCAGGCAGTACACTTTGACTTGTTTGGATGTGGTTTGAAGTTAGAATACATACTGACCTGTGAACGTGGCTAATCACCTGATCTCCTACTCAAGGACCTAGGTTGAGAAAAACTGGAAGACTGGGCACAAAGAAGCCTTACAAGAAGGCTGTGGATGGAAACATAGGAGTGGGCAGAAAGTGTAAAGTTTTTTGTATTGTATTAACACACACCAGACAACATTCATCACAAAAGGTGACACTAGCCACCAATTAAACAAAACTATTCTGTCATCTGTTTACTTCAGCAAGTCTCTTTCATCAGCCACCCAGTTCTGGAACAGTGGGTCTGTCAGTATGACCATATTAATGGAGGGGTCGTGGTGGCAGAGATGTCACTTGAGTGGCCTGACATCATAGGCTCCCACTTAAAGCTAATCAAGCTATTACAGTGCTGAGTGCTCAACCTACCAGAAATGCTAAGTCACCAGTGTGGCACAAACCACTGAGGAGATGAACAAGCCACTTTGGTAAGTTGACAACCTAAGTCTCCTTCCACCCTTCAGGCCAGGGTTCATTCAGGCAGGAAGAGAGGCATATTATGGACATGGATTTGGTTTTTCTGCCCACAGGACCTCAACCAACACCACTGTTGGAGAGGGCTTATAGTGTATTTGATCTAATGGCATGCAATGTCAAAAAATATTGCTTCCAATAATGGTATCATTTTGTCTGAAAGGATATATATGAGTGAGCCACGACTCTGGGTCAACTTGTCAAAATCATGTGACCTAGAAGCTGTTGTTCTGATAGAAAATTGGAATGGTCTTCTGATGGCAAAGCTGAATGGCAACTCAGATGTAAGACTTTAAGAGGCATAGAAACCATCTTCCAGGATGCAATACACACCTTGAAGTGAAGATATTTATATGAGTCTATGTCATCTGTAGGAGAAATTTACAGAGAAGACATCCACATGGAAAAAGAGGAGCCAAACCGAGCATAATTTCTAATAGTTTCTGGAAGAATACAGACAGATGTCACTTAAGGATGGTGATACATTCTGAGAAATGTATCTTAAGGCGATTTTGTCATCATGCAAACATTATAGAGTATAGTCATGCAAACTTAGATGGTATAGTCTACTGCACACCTAGGCTATTTAGTATAGCTTATTACTCCCAAGCTACAAACTTGTACAGCATGTTACTGTGCTGAATACTGTAGGTGATGTAATACAATGGTAAGTATTAGCATATCTAAACATATCTAGGTATAGAAAAGGTGCATAAACATACAGTATTATAATCTTATGGAACCACCATTGTATATGCAGTCTGTCATTGACCAAAACGTCATGTGGCACATAACAGTATTTACTTCCTACCCTTGAACATCTAGGTTCTACAGGATTAGAAATTTTAGTTCCCAATGGGGGAAACACTTCAGCAAGGGAAACAACAAGCATCACATTGAAATCTAGGAGACTAATCTTGTTTGGTGAAGAATTCAGCTCCAGGCTGAAATCTTGTATGATTTTTCAGACAGGCAATTAAAAAGTCTGCCTATCAGACCTCATGTGAGAAATCTGCCCCACCCACTCTAGATGTAGTGCAATGTCAGAGCCTTAGTGTTCTGGAGGGAGTTGCTGCCAAGGACCCAGACACCCGTCCCAGGCCTGGCATGCATATATGTGTATCTGCATTCCTAGGCCAGGCACCATCATTGTAACGGCTCTTTATTAGGGGGCCTTGTCTGAGGCTTTTTTGATTTACCTCCTCATCAGGAGCTCTTGACTAAGAGCTCCACTCTGACTCAATTCCCCTATCTGTGCTGACCCACCTGATTCTCACCGGGTCCTGTTCCATAGGGGAAATTGGAACGTTGGGAAGCCAGTGCTCATTTTGCCTCTTGCCTACACAGTCAGAGCAAGTAACCAAATACTTGATGGTTACTTTAGTTTGACTCATTGCTCTAATTGAGCACCTTGACACCTGGATCAAGACCTCATACAAAGGACCAGAAGGCAATAAAAGGAGTCGTCAATCTGTCACAGATAATTGACCCAGATCATCAGCAGGAGGTGGGCCCATTGGGCACCTAGATAACTCACTGCATGTCTTTTCCTATACCTTTTCCCAATTCTGAAATTGATAAGTGCACTAATTCTGGCTTAAGAAGGGGATGGTGACCTCTTGGAGATGAAGGTCTGTGTCATGCTACCAGGAAATACTACAAGACTGCCATAGGGGCCAGCTGATGGGGAGCAGACTCCAGAATAGATAAGAGTGAAAGAAGACAAGTATCTGTTTCCACATCGAGGCATTGGGGACTGTGCTTTTCTTACTAAACTCCTACTTCTTAGATTCTCTTAGCTCCCCTGCGGCGAAGGAAAAAAAAGAGATTCTTCATGAAGAGGGGCCAATCTGCTACCTGGATGAACTGCCATCAAAATCCATTTGAGACGGATCTAAGCATTACGAAGGGTGAACAGTAGTGGACACGATCATGTACCCTAAATTCCAGTTAAAGGAAGAAGTGAGGGTATCGATGGGATTGCTATTGGAATGTGGTCATCTACCCTCAGCTCCTTCAGGGAGTGCCTCTTCAATAGAGAGGTGGCTCTTTCAAGTCACAGTAACAACACAACAGCCCATACTCAATGACTGACCTAGGAACAATGTAAGTGTCTGACTGTTTTGGTCCCAAATAGGACAATTCTGATGGATCATTCTAGATATGAAGATGCCTATAAATTTGCTCTCAAGACTTATCCCTCTGAATAATCCAGCTTCTTTCTCCTACATTCTGCAGTCATTGATTCCAAGCACACTCACTGAGTCTGCATAGCAAACTCCAATGTGAATCTGATGCCTGACTATCCACCTGTGCCATTACTTATTTTAAAATATGAAAAGTCTAATGACTCATAGGCTGAAAGTATAATCTGCCTTAGTCTAGTTATATTTTCTAAATTCATTTAAATGCCACATATTGAATTACTTAGATATAAGATTGATAGTGGAGTTGCATTTACACTTCATACTGTAACAAAATGTTTCATGTGTTTGCTTCTGAAAAATTCTGAGCTATGACTATACGAGAACGTATTTGAACCAATCTGAAAATGGAATTAAATAAACTCTAATTGCCTTATATTATGTATTTGTATAATACTCAAAGTTTGTAGTTTATGTTTTTATAAATGCAGGTATACTTTTTATTGAAATCATGAGTTCCAGAAATTTGCTGCAGAACAAATTAAATGTAAATGAAACGTGCTTTTGCATTATTAAAACTTTATTCCACTTGGGACCAAGTTTTGCCTGTGGAAAAAATAAACTTATGCTTTATTTTTTTTTTTTTTGGTAAATCAAATAAATGCAAATGTTAGGAGATGCGGGTATGGCAACACACTTGTATTGTCACATACACAAACAACAATGAAATGAAAACACTTGTAACTGGCTTATTTGTGTCATTTTAATGGTGAAACAGCCTGCAGTTCAGATATGCATAAAAGAATTATAATTATATGTAATACTATATATAACATATATTTATGTATTACATATAATTAATAATATAATTATATTATAATTAGAAAGTATAATTATAATTATAGTAATGTTATAATTACAATTCATCATAATATGAGTCTTGGCTAATATACAAATTCCCAGTTCTCCAATTCTAGACCTACTGAGAATCTGTGTCTTTAATAGGAAACCAATGTAATTCTTGTGTGGATAAGAGGTGTTTCATTTCCCCATGGCTCCTTCCTATGAGAATCTAGAATTGCACTACTTCCATTCTCCCTTAAGATGATGCTAGTCCCAGTGTTCTGGACTGAGTAGAAGGGTGATTCACGGACAATGCTAAACTGTTTTTCTGCTGTTCCCGAACTGAACCATCCTCCATAGTTCCCCAGTGTAAGTGTGCCATATGTGCAGTAGCCTTTCCTGAAATTGGAGAATTAAAAAGAGAATTCTGATTTATTGGGAAAAGTCTTCAAAATATGTTCTAAACCGACTGCTAAAAATTGCTTACTCAGTATTATCCTTTATTCCTAAGGCTAAACTTACCAGAGGTGAAGTGAATGAATATGTAAATAAAACTTGTACATATGCCTACTAATAACAGTACCTTATTTAGAAATTTGCCTTCCAAATGCAACAAAAGCAAAGATAAATAGATGGGACTTAACTAAACTAAAAAGCTTCTGCACAGCAAAAGAAACAATCAGCAGAGTTAACAGACAACCCACAGAGTGGGAGAAAATCGTCACAATCTAGACATTTGACAAAGGACTAATACCTAGAATCTACAAGGAACTCAAATAAATTACAAAAAAAAATAAACAATTCCATCAACAAGTGGGCTAAAGAGATGAATAGACAATTCTTAAAAAAAAATACAAATGGCCAAAAAGCATATAGAATAATGCTCAACATCACTAATTGTCAGGGTCAATTCAAATCCACAATGCCATACCACCTCACTCCTGCAAGAATGACCATAATAAAAAAAAAAATAGATGTTGGTGTGGATATGGTGAAAAGGGAACACTATCATATAGTTAGTGGGAGTGTAAACTAGTACAATCACTGTGGAAAACAGTGTGGAGATTCCTTTAAAAACTAAGTTCTACTACCATTTGATCCAGCAATTCCACTACTAGATATCTACCCGGAGGAAAAGAAACCATTGTACCAAAAAGAAACTTGATATGCATTTATAGCAGCACAATTTGCAATTGCAAAATCGTGGAACCAGTCCAAATGCCCTTTAATCAATGAGTGAATAAAGAAAATGTAGTGTGTATACATATTATATATATATATATATACACATATGTATATATGATATATATGTATGTGTGTATATATATATACACACAACACCATAGGGACCTACGCTATGAGGATGCAAAGGTATAACAATGATACAATGGACTTTGGGGACTCAGGAGAAAGGGTGGGAGGGGGGTGAGGGATAAAAGACTACACATTGTGTACAGTGTACATTGCTTGGGTGATAGGTACACCAAAATCTCAGAAATCACTGCTAAAGAACTTACTCATGTCCAAACACCACCTGTTCCTCCAAAACCAATTGAAATAAAAAGTAAATTAATAAATAGAGCAAAGTATTTGATATAAAGGTTATATGTCATAAATATATCAGGATAAAAATACAATTTTAAATAACAGAATTATATATACTAAATTTTTAAATATGCAAATTTAAAACAACTACTCAATTTAAAGCAACTGTATTAATTTTGAATATTAATTACCTCAGTATACATATGTAAACCAGTTTTTAATATACACATGCTAATAAACCCACACAGGCAAGAAAGATTTAGGAAATTATAAATATGTATAAAATGAACAATTTTTTTTTTACCTCTAGCATGGTTTGATATGGCCTCTTCAGGTTAAGGATGTGCAGATTTCCAATAACTGGCAAAGGCCTGGGTCCTGGAGGAGAATGTTGCTTCGAAGCTTTGGTCATAAATTTTTTAATATTTAAAAAATATATAAGAATCAGGACCAGAACTGGAAGTATAGCAGAAGCATCATACTCACTCATTATCTTTAAGTTGAAGTAATTATTAGAACAATAGATTTATTTTTTATTGCAATCAAACAAAATTAGTAGCTTCCAATGCAAATCGAAAACATGAAGATGTTGCTAATAATCTTTGCTGTATCTTATAGTCTATCATCTGTTTTATAATTAAAGTGAACTAAGCCTTAAAATAAAATAAAAAAATTGCTCTCCTATCTTGACATTGCCTTCTCTCTCTACTTTCCAAAGAAATTCTTTTTTTCAGTCTTCCATATTTCGACTTTTTCTCCCTAAGTTGAAAATCTTAAGGAGTTTGAACACCTACTTCATTCACTTTTAATTATCAAGATTATCAATATACACTACAGTCTGTAACAGTATGCAACTCTATCCCTGTACTATTCACAGCATGTAGTGATAGAGTAGAAATGTACTTATATATAGAGAATGTGTTTATCCAATTGACTAATTATTATCTTACATGCAGTTTGTATATTTGAAGTCCTACATAAGGGTTGCAAACTAAATTTAGCTTTTTTTTCATGATCACACAATTAAAACAAATACATGAATGACTACACAAATGCATGGTTGAGTGAAGAATAGTTGTCAATCGTTTTCAGCAACAAAGTGATGTCAAATTTTCTAAGAAAGTGGAAATATCTTCACTCTCATCGTACAGCATAGTGTCTGGCACACTGCTGGGTGCCTATTTGGAATTTGGCATGGTGAAGAAAGCAGTGCAAACTACATAATAAATAAGATTAATGGAGCAAAGAGATTAGAGAAGTAGAGAACAACTTCAAAAAGTCGAATTGAAGACATAATCAAGGACAGAAGATAAGAAACTTTCCTAGATGAGGGAATTTATAATCTGCAGATTGAAAGAACGCAGTTATTATGACAAGAAATAATCAATGTAGAGATGCTTCCAGGGTAAATTCAAAATTAAGAAGGAATCTCATGGCCAGGAAGACATAAATTGCAGGTCACCACTAAGGGGAAGAAATCAAGTTAAGCTAATTCTTCCACAACAGTATTGAAAGGCTTTGTAACATCTACCAATATCTGAGGAGAAAGTTAAGTGTTAACTAAATTTACACCCATCCAAGTCTAATAAAAGCAGAAAAACAATGAAAATGCAAGGTATACACAAAAGGATTTCAAAGGTATAATAGCTAAGAGCTCTTTTTGAGGATGGAGGAAAGAAAATACTACTTGGTATCAAAGACATGTCACATAAAATTTAAAAAGTAAACAGAAGTTGGGATAAATGAAGATACTACATGAAAGAATAGTGGGAAACATTTGTTTAGTTTAACATAGATGTAAAGCTAAACAACTGTGATGTGATTTAATTATTAAATTGAATGAAAGTGCTGTAAGTTTAAAAGAAAAAATACATTAGGAAAAAAATTATAGTGGAAACATAATGCACCAGAGCAATGCAACAACATTTTAGTAAAAATAAAGGAGTAGAGATAGATTTCATGGCAATAGACAGGAGCATGCTTTTATCATTTTTATTGGGTGTTAAAAGATGTTATTTCATCTTTAAAGAAATAGCTCTATTAGTAAGAATGGTCAATGTATTTTCTTAATTTAAAGAACTTTGTTTAACGTAATCATATATAGCTGAATAGGTGAGTACCATACTTAATGATGAATCCTTCAAAATAGCTTGATTACTGTCAGGAAAAATCCAAGCATATTGATTATTTTGAATACTATATAACATAGTTCTGGAAGTACTGATAAATATAATCAGTGATTAAAAAAAAAGAAATAGAAAATACACTTTAAAGGAGGAAGAAAAAAATACTATTTAAGGATATTATTATAACTTGAGACACAAATAGACTCAGCTTTGAAACTACTAAAAAGAGAAACAAAATTCAGAAATTTGATCAATTTTTAATAAGAACTTACAAAAAATTAACACCAGTTAAAACCAAATAAGATAAAATATAAGAAAACATCATTCAGCATAGGATTTTTTTAAAAAATTAAAGATAAAGATAAAACCTAATGAGAAATTGATCATATCTAAATGAAAACATCAATTGAGATGTAAAAACTGCTTTAATAGTCTTGTCGTTTCCAAGCCACCCAGTTTCTCATTCTTTGTTATAGCAGTAGAAGTGGACAAAAAACAAGGCTTAAAGTCAAGATGTCAGCTTGGCTACATTCCTTTTTGAAGGCTCTAGATAGAAATCTGTTTTCTTGCCTGTTTCTTGCCTTTTCCAGTTTCCTGAGGCTCTCTGCATTCCTTAACCAAAATGTTAAGGACTCCAGTGGTTGCTAATATTGTTTCCAGTTCTCCCTAAATTAACAAATAAAACCAATAAGTGAATCTAATTAACAAAATATATATTATTCTTATGAAATACAAAAATCCTAATGTTAATTTAGAAGAATAATTGTCATTTTAGCCAATAAAATTGGAACACTGGTGCATTAGCTTCCCATTGCTGCTGCGAAAATTACCACTAAGTTAAGGGCTAAAGAAATACAAACTTATTATCTCAACATTCTGCAGGGACAAGATCAACACGGATTTCTCTGGAATTGCTATCGTCTGAAGTTTGTTTCTTTCCCCCAATTCATACATTGAAAACCCAGTCACCATTGTGGTGGTAGTAGGAGGTGGGGCCTTAAGGGTGATAATTAGATTGTGAGGACAGAGGTCTCACAGATGGGCTTAGTGCTTTTATAAAATAGGTCCCAAGAGTTGTTAGTTCCTTTTACCATGTGAAATGCAGTGAGAAGTTATCATCTATGAATCAGTAAACAGGTCCTCACCAGATAACAAATCTGCTAGCACCTTGATCTTGTACTTTCCAGCCTCTAGAACTGTAGGAATGCATTTCTATTGTGTGCAAGCCACCGAGTTTATGGCATTTTGTTATAGCCATACATATGGACAAAAAAACCAAGGCTTAAAGTCAAGTTGTCAGCTTGGCTACATTCCTTTCTGAAGGTTCTAGATGGAAATCTCTTTTCTTGTGTTTTGCAGTTTCCAGAGACTGTCTGCATTCCTTGGATTATGGTTCCTTCTCTCTATCTTTAAAGCTAGCAATAGCTGGTTGGATTCTTCTAACATCACATTATGCTGAACCTTTCCTCTGTCATCTTCTTCCACATTTAAGGACCCCTGTGATTGTACTGTCCCAACTATAACTTCCTGAAAGTTCAGGAAAATCTCTCTTTTTAAAATTCAGTTAATCTGCAATATTAATTTTAGATTCAATTTAATTCCCCTTTGCCATGCGACCTAACATATTTACAAGTTCCACAAATTAGAACATGCATATCCTTCAGAGGACACCATTCTCTCTTCCACAACTAAGTAATTTCATTCACTATTTCTTTTTTTTATTTTTTATTATTATTTTTTATTTTTTTTAGAAAAAGAGAAAAGGAGAAAGAAAGAAAAGCAAAAGAAAGAAAAAAAAGAATGAAAGAAAGAGGAAGAGAAAGAGGGAGAGAGAATGGGATTCTTGTTTTATTGCCCAGGCTAGAATACAGTCTAAAAATGGGTATTAAAAACCTCTTTTATGCCAATAATTGTGCTTAGCAATGGAGACAGGAAGGAATAGGGGATGAAAATAACAAATAAGCAGCCAACCAATATTTTATTTAAACCTGTGAAATGCTATGCAATTGCTGGGGAGTGATTTACTTCCAATTATGTGGTCACTTTTAAAATAAGTATAATGTGATACTGAGAAAAATGTATGTTTTGTGGATTTGTGGGAGGAGAGTTCTGTAAATATTTGTTGAGTCTAGTTGTTCCAGGTCTGAGTTCAAGTCCTGGATATCCTTGTTAATTTTCTATCTCGTTGATCTATGTAATATTGACAGTGTAGTGTTAAAGTCTCCCACTATTATTGTGTGGGAGTCTAAGTCTCTTTGTAAATCATTAAGAACTTGCCCTATGTGTCTGGGTGCTCCTGTAATGGGTGCGTATATATTTAGGATCATTAGCTCTTCTTGTTGCATTGATTATGTTTCCCTTCTATTCACTTCCCTGCCCCTGAGTTTTCCTTAGTAACTAAAAAAGATCTTGTGTAAAACTTTGTAAACTATGAAGCACTAAGATAACATATAATCATTATTCTGCTTATAGAATTGACATATTCATTTATTCCATATCAGTGATAATTGCTTCCATTCAAATTACACAGCCTTCCTGTAGCATATGCCAACAAGTGTAGCAAGTGTAGCAGCCAGCAAATAAAAATCTAAATATGTTTCTTTTGTGGTCAAGCAAACAAACAAAAAGAGCTGTCCTAATTTGCTAAGACAATATCTCATTAAACCATACTAAATTTCCTTTTAATCAAATCAGTTACAGAAAATAAATTCAAAGTTTATTCAAATGTAATACCATGCAATTCTATCCCATTAAATAAATACATTGATCTTTGTTATATAACTGATCAATATTAATAAACAGAAATCATATTTCTGAATATATTAAGCATAGCTTCTGAAAAATTAGCATAGTGCAACTAATTATCAATTGGATAAATTAATAAGTCAACAAAAAAATTAAGATCCAACATATGTTAATGCTTAATGTTAAGAAATTTTGCATTTATGCACTTTTATTCAATAATGTATAACAGAGAATCTTACCTAACTGTATTTCTATATGTCTCATAGAGATTGGTTTAATGTCTTTAAATTTTAAATAAAGTGATTTTAATAGTTTAATTTTGCTTCAATTCTGTTGTGTGAAAATTATCATCTGCACATTACTATGAAATCAATATCCTTTTCCAAATTTAGAATGCCAGAAATATACAGACAGACTAAAGTCCTTTCTTTGATCCAAAGAATATGTAAAAAGGTGTAATCACCTTTGATTGTTCATCTAGCCTGCTACGTTTTGAACCTTTCTCAGGTTATTCAATAACATTAATTTACTGACACAAAGCAAGCATTTTGAAAAACATTATATCATATTTCTGAATTAACTCATAAGTTTGCATTTCTCAATTTCCTCCCAGAAGACAGTGAAGATATGTTGAGAACAACATGAAAAACTGCTTGAGGATAAATTTCATATTTTAGTCATTGCTCATCAAAATTCTCTTTATAACCATATAATTAGTTTTGAATATTCCCTTGTATATTTCATCACTGAAGTAAAATACTGCGAAAGGGTAAAGTCTTAAAGAAAAATGTTAAGAAAGAATGCAAAGAAGTAAAGAAGAAAGAAAGAAAGGACAGAAAGAAGGAGGTGATGAAGGAGAAAGAAAGAAAGGGAAGAGGAAAAGAGGCAGACGTTTAAAATTTCTAGTGCTCTAATGCTAAGTGATAAGAGTACAAGTCTCTAAAGTTTTAGAGCAGGCAATATTTCTCAAATCCCTAAGATCAAATTTTAGAAATTATTTTCTTCAGCATGTTAAATGTTATCCAATTCTTTCATAAAAATCAAACTAGTGGAACACATACTGTGTATCTCTATCTCTGGTTGATTTAAAAGCACTAAAAGAAATAATCCTTATTTAAAAAACTATTTTTTTTCAGCATCTGTTTTTCTAATTTCAAAATTATCTTTAACATCTTTTCTAGGCAAATAAACTTTTGTTTATCAGATTTAAGCATAACTTTTTGCCATCAATGTTATTAGCAAATATCCAAGAGAAAATAGATTTTCAGGTATAAATTTAGTGGCAAAATCTTCATAATGGTGGTACAAAAATGCCTGTAAGCTAAAAAAGCAATTAATTCAACATAATTGTAACTCTTTTGAAAGTTTACATTTTTGTAATGATCTATTATAGTTCATACAAAATTGTGTATTTAGATTGAATCACAAAACAACATATCCAAATAGTTTTTTTTTGAAAAAATAATTGTAAATGCTACTTCTGTATCATAAGGCAAAGACCAAATTAACAGAATACCTTGGAATTAATAAAATATTCTGCCTATGAGTAGTCATCACTTGCTTCTCATTTTTCTCCCAGACTAACACTTACTAGTAAAAGAGATTGATATGAAATTAACAAGACTTTTTTTTTTTTTTAAATCACAAAGTACACTTCTAATAGGCCTACTCTGCAAATTTTTCAAACAAGACAAACTTTCATTTTCAGAACTAGACCTGGATTTTTCTGCTGCAATCTGGCACCTTTGAACTTTGAACTCTATTCAATATTTTCTGGTCCTATTTTCTGCTCTCTGGTTGCGTGAAAAAAGCAGTGGCTGGACGTGGTGTTTCTTCAGTCATCTCAGATGATCAAGATATTCCTTCAGAAGAACATTTTTTTAAAATTACAAATTATTGTAATTGACCTCAAAATAAAGGAAACTGGAGTTGCTTTATTCAGCTTCCAGTCTCTGGGAGGATTAAGAATCATAAGCATTTTGGATAACAAAATAAAATAAGACTGTGTTTATAGATCCTGTTCTGCCATATTCTTTCCTTTTTTTAATTGTACTTTAAGTTCTGGGGTACATATGCAGATCTTCAGGATTGTTGCATAGGTACCTACATGCCATGGTGGTTTGCTGTCTCCGTCCTCCCATCACCTACATCAGGCATTTCTCCCAGTGTTATCACTCCCCAACCTCCCCACCCACCGCGGTTCTTACCCTAGTCCCTGCTCCCCAACAGACCCCAGTGTGTGATGTTCCCCTTTCTGTGCCCATGTGTTCTCACTGTTCAACACCTGCCTATGAGTAAGAACATGTGGTGTTTGGTTTTCTGTTCTTGTGTCAGTTTGCTGAGAATGATGGTTTCCAGCTTCATCCTTGTCCCTACAAAGGACACGAACTCATCTTTTTTGTAGCTGCATCATATTCCATGGTATATATATGTGCCACATTTTCTTTGTCCAGTTTATCATCGATGGGCATTTGGGTTGGTTCCAGATCTTTGCTATTGTAAACAGTGCCTCAGTGAATATGTGTGTGCATGTGTCTTTATAATAGAATGATTTACAATCCTTTGGGTATAAACCCAGTAATGGGATTGTTGGGCCAAATGGAATTTCTATTTCTAGATCCTTGAGGAATCGCCACACTGTCTTCCACAATGGTTGAACTAATTTACACTCCCACCATCTACAACCATCTGATATTTGAGAAACCTGACAAAAACAAGCAATGAGGAAAGGATTTCCTGTTTAATAAATTGTGTTGGGAAAACTAGCTAATCATGTGGAGAAAGCTGAAACTGGACCCCTTCCTGACACCTTACACTAAAATTAACTCCAGATGGATGAACGATTTAAACATAAGACCTAACACCATAGAAACCCTAGAAGAAAACCTAGGCAATACCATTCAGGACATAGGCAAAGACTTCATGACTAAAACACCAAAAGCAATGGCAACAAAAGGCAAAATAGACAAATTGGATCTAATTAAACTTAAGAGTTGCTGCACAGCAAAAGAAACAATCATTAGAGCGAACAGGCAACCAACAGAATGGGAAAAAATTTTTGCGATCTGCCCATCTGACAAAGGGCTAATAGCAAAAATCTGCTTTTCTTTATGGTCAGACAAAATCAACTTACATGAAACCATTGCAAATCAATGAGATTTTCTAAAAGAATTCCAAACACTAAATTGTGTGCTTGCTTTAAATGCTACCAAATTCAGAAAAGAGAGAGGTTTGTTGGATATTTCTAAAAATTTGGTCATACTTTAGTTGGTAAAGGGGAGACAGAAGTTTTTTCCATGTATATGAAATGAGAAAGGCCATGCCCCTCTGGCAAATGACAGTGCAGTTCTAAACTTATTTCTCTATGATGTAGCCCAATATCTTAAAATTAAATAACTGACTTAAGTTTCTGGTAGGAATTGGAAACTTTGTGTGTATATGTGATGGAGATCCTCAGCCATCCCCACCTTCGGTCTGTATTATAGAATCTTTCATTCATATTCAGATAGAATTTCATTATAGTAAATTTCCCTTAAGGGGACAGAGGTTATATAAGATCTATCATTTTGATTCTATATGGAATTATTTCTGTGACTTGATGGAATACTGCTTTTTGATTCTGTGCAATAAATAATAATATATAACAAATATTTTCTTAGTCTTTCTCTATGCCACAATCTCCATGAGGAAAAATAATCTGACTTATGCTGCTTAGGATGTCATTTTAAAATAATGTATCAGCAACTGCTAATATATTAAATCAGAAACAATCAAATTAACATAGGTAATTTGAAAATTCCTCAAGTTTTTGTTCATCTTTGCCCATCTGAAAGGCAAAGCATCCAAAGTAAAGGAAAATTAATTTATTTTAATAATTGTTCCAGGAGGGACAGAGTCCTGCTGGCCTTTACTGAAGAAAATGTATGGAAGAGGGAGGCTAAGTGACATCTCTTCCCCTTTCCATAGTATAAGAAAGGAAATTTTCAATGAGTATGAATCAAATGAAAATAAGTTCTTAAATTTGCCTATTACACTTTGTAAATCATTTTTATTCAAGTACCTGCTTAAAAACTTGAAATTGCAATCATATATGACAAGAAGATTTCTTCTTGACTGTAAATCTCATTTTTCAGTTTGCTTTTACACTTTTAACAAAAGTTCTACAGACATAAAATAAATCTCAGTAGCACTGATTAGGTAAAATACCATTATGATGAGTATATACAAAACAAACTAAAGTCAAGTCAAAAAAATAGAATTATGTTTGAACTTAGTGAAATTTTACAAAATTGATAGAGCTAGTATTACTACTAGAGTATTACTGTAGCTAGTTTTACTCTATCCAAAAACTATATTTACAGTAAAATAATTTTCAAGGATCTTGGTCTCAGTTTTAAAACTGCAATTATGATATATACAAAGCATTATTAGAAAAAGAAACTGGTTTCTCTCTATTTTTCCTGTTCAGAAAGCAAATAGTTATCCTTTAAGAAACAGTTTTAATTGCCATTTTCTTTAAGTAAAGGGTAAAAAATGTTAGTGTAAAAGAAACCTCTTTGCAAATCAATTAATAAAAAAAAAATAGGTTTTTTTATGGCTGCATAGTATTCCATGCACAAATATGTACCACGTTTTCTTTTTCCAGTCTACCAGTAATGGGCAATTAGGCTGATTCCATGTCTGTGCTATTGTGAATAGTGCTGCAATGAACACACAGATGTATGTGTCTATGACAGAACTATTTATATTCCTTTAGGGTATATGCCTAGTAATGGGATGGCTGGGTCACATAGTATTTCTATTTTTAGGTCTTTGAACAACTGTCACACCTCTTTGTATTAAAATTTCTTTATTAACTAGGTATTGAAGAAACATACCTCAACAATAATAAGCGCCATCTACGACAAACCACAGCCAACATCCTACTGAATGGGAAAAAGCTGGCAGCATTCCCCTTGAAAACCGACACAAGACAAAGATGCCGCTTCTCAGCATTCCTATTCAAACAAATATTGGAAGTTCTACGTCAGAGCATTCCAGCAAGAAAAAGAAAGGGCATCCAAATAAGGAGAAAGGAAGTTAACTATTCCTGTTTGCAGATGACATAATTCTATATCTAGAAAATCCCACAGTCTTGGCCCAAGAGCTCCTTAAGTTGACAAACAACTTCAGCAAAAGCTCAGGCAGAAAATTAAAATTTTGAATGCTTACCTATGGAAAGACATCTGATAAGTGGCAAAGCCCGGACTCCAAACCAAGAATTTCCAATATATAGCAGACATGTATTTACTTATGTGTTAACTTTGTGATAAGTTCACACAGAAGTGAGTTCACACATAAGTTCACACATAAGCAGTCCTGCCACCTGCTGAACAGTGAGCAAAGTAAAAATATTCGAATTTCTGCCAATAAAATATTAAGACTTTTATAATGTGTTATTTGTCTCTGAGTGGCTGTGCATAGAATGTATCTTTGTCTACTATTCTAATTTACGAATTGGATGAATTTAAAATAATTTTTTATTATCACATTCAAATACATTGTTATTACAAGAAAAAAGTAAATCCTCAAAATAATGCCATTCAAATAATCAGTTGCTAACTTATTTCAATATACTCTTCTATTGCTTTACCAAATTTACTTTTCTGACCCAGTATCAAACATGTTTAAAAGAAAAACTGTATTTTTCTGTCTTTTTCCCAAGCAGTAATGGGATCAGACAAAAATAACTCGGCTACATATAGAAATAAATATATTACTGAAATTCAAGACTCTGAACAAACTAAACAGTTTTCTTATCAATACTCTGCTTCAAGACTCAGGCTTTGTTGGAGCCACCAATCCAAAGCTGTAAATTCTGTCATAATCTGCCCAATTTCAACCACTTGTCTACCTTATAAGAACCGTGAAAAGATGTTCAACATCGTTGGCCTTCATGTACATGCACATGAAAACCACAATGAGATTTCAAAGCATGCACTTAAAATATAAAATAGTTATAATACCAAATTCTGGTAAAGATGTGGAGAAACTTTGGATCCTTTATAAACTGCTCATGGAATGATATAGCCTTTGATGTTAATATTTTGAAAGTTTCTTATAAAACTAATCATACTACCCAGAAATGGCACTCATGGGCATTTATATCAGATACTTTTGTTCATATAAATACCTGTACACTGATGTCCATAGCAACTTTATTTTTAATGTCAAAAATCTGGGAACAATCTCCTTCTTCAACATGTGAATAATTAAACTATGGCACATGCATATAATAGGATTCCACTCATTAATACAATGAAGCAAGCTATTCACAATTGCAAAAGTCCAATAGTCAACATAACAAGTGTAGAAACTCTCTGTACTACTTTTGCAACTTGTCTCTCAATCTAGAATGATTCCAGCATAACAAAATTGTATGAATGAATACAAATTAAAATGTCTAGGATTCTTATATATTTTTCAATTGTGATATCATAAATGTTTTAAGATGAAAAACAGTGTAAGTTGGCTAAGATGCTACTTTTTGTAAGTGAGAAAACATAAAAAGTGATGAAACAGGGTTCAAAGCTGCGAAGTCACTGTTAACATTTTAATTCTTGGTAACTACAAATTATGTTATTCTAGGTAATAAATTTATTTAAAAATTATTTTAGAACTTTTTTTTATCTTTGGAAACTAGGATTTATTTATTATTTAATTATCTAGTTTTTTCTAGCTTCCTCTTATTAATTTGGTCAAAAATATTTACTGAACACCATACTATGTGCCAGCTTTTCTCTGGTCATTGAGGATACAATCTCTGATTCAGCATTTTGTAAAAGACTGAGGGCTGGGAGTTTTATTAAATACACAAAACATATGATGGTTACATTATTTACATAAGGAAATAATATACTACTTACAAAACAGTTAAGGCAACAACATTTTGCTCCAATAAAGATGGTTTAAATTAAATGTTAGAAAATCTCATAACTTAATAGAAACGATTTACCTAAGAATTTTAGAACCAAACTGACAGGTGAAAAATAACCTTAAACATCTCCATCAAGGAAATAATATAATTTAACTTAAAAAAGGGAATGAACTGTTGGTACACTCAACTTAGATGAATCTCAAGAGCATTACACTAGTGAACAAAGTCAATCTGAAAATATTATGTACTGTATTATTCTATTTATAAAACATTCTCAATATGACAAAATTCTAAAGATTGGAAACAAATTAGTCAGACGTTAGTTGGCAGGAAGAATGGGTGTGCCTATAAAGGTACAGCATGAGGGATTCTCTTGGTGATGGAACACTTCTGTATCTTCACTGTGGTGGCATTCACATGAATCTATACATGTAATAAAAGTTCATAGAATTACATACACACACACGAGTTTATGTAAGAACTGTGGAATCTCAATAACTTCTGTAGACAGCACCAATGTCAATTTCTGGTTTTGACATTGCACTACAATTATCTAGATGTTACCATTAGGACAGATAGATGAAAGGTGCATGTAACCTTTCTGACTTATTTTTACAAATTCCTGTGAATTTATTTTGTTTCAAAATAAAAAGTAAAAACATAAACAAAAACAAAAACAACACCCAGTCCAGGCCACAGAACCCTATAAACATTCTCACATTACATCTATCTGAAGCACTGCGAAGGCTCTGTCTAGGCGGTGTTCTTTTTTCTCATATAAATCAAATAAATTTACCACTGCTTAACTAGAATGTTATTCTGATGGTCTTTTGAGTAGTTAACCACTACATAGGAAATATTTATTGAATCTCTACTGTGTGCAAGGAACTGCAATGCAAAGATAAAATTTAAAAAAGGACACTTCAAATCTTATGGAGCTTAGAGTAAAGGAGGAAGAGAAAGTGAAAAATGGATAAATTTACAAATAAATAAATGAATAATTGCAAAATATGTTAAGTGCCATGAGATAAACAAATACAGTATTTTTATTTAGAACAAGGGTTGGCAAACTCTTATCTGTTATATTAATTAACATTTTATTAGAACACAGCCACACTCATTTGTTTACATATTGTCTATGGCCACTTCCGTGCTATGAAAATAGAACTGAGGAATTGAAAGAGATGTATGCCACAAGAAGCCAGAACTATTTACTAACTGGACTTTTAAGAAAAACTTTGTACCCCTTTGACAGGGACAAACAAAGTTGTTTTGCGTCTCAAGCTAGGCCTCAATACTCTTCCTCTTCTCCCTCTATTAGTCAGATAATCTCTGTGAAAGCCAAATAGCGAGAATTTTTAAAAAATATATTTTTTTACAATTTTCTTAGTCCTCACATAGCACATCGAGATTTAGGTCTAGTGGTCTATTATATTGTAGAATTTCTTCTAATTTAGCCAGACTATGAACTTTGCTGCCTTATGGTAGGTAATATGCAGAGAGGGAATGTTTGGGATAATTAATGCTGTTAATACTTTTTCTATTCTCTATTTTGTGTTCTTGTGCTGTGATTTTCTTTTTTCGGACAACTTTCTGCTCTGTTTGTTTTTTCTTTATTTTAACTAACTCTTTCAGGTATAAAGTTAGGTTTTTTGAGATTTATCTTTAATGTAGGCATTTATTGTTACAAACTTTGTTCTTAGTACTGCTTTTGCTGCATCTCACTAATTTTGGCATTTTTATCTCAAGATTTTTACTAATTTTCTTTTTTATTTCTTCTTTTACCTAGTGGTTGTTCAAAAGTGTTTTATTTAATTTTCACGTTTATAAATTCATCAATTTTTAAATCTTCTGTTGAGTTCTAATTTCATCCCATGTGGCTGAAAAGTATGTCTGATATAATTAAATCTTAAATCTGTTAAGACTTGTTTTGTGACCTGTCATGTGATTTCTCCTGGAAAATGTTCTGTCTGCTCTTGAGAAGAATGTGCATTTTGCTTTCATTGGTAGAATGTTCTCTGCGTTTATGTTAGGTTCACATGGTCTACAGTGATTTTCAAGTCTGCTTTTTCTTTATTAATTTTCTATCTGGATTTTCTAGCTATTATTGAAACTAGGGGACTGAAATCTCCCAGTATTATTTCATTATTATCCTTTTATCTCTTTAGTTCTGTCAATATTTGTTGTATATACTTTGTTGCTATATAGTTGGGTACATATGTATTTATAGTTTTTACGTCCTGACTGATAAATTGATCCTTATATTATTATATAGTGTAATTATTTATCTCTCGTGACAGTGTTTGACTTAAAGTCTATTTTATCTGGTAATAAGTATTGCCATATCTGCTCTCTTTTGATTGTCATTTGCTTGAAATGTTTTTTCAAATAATTCACTTTCAGTCTATGTGTAACTTTAAACCTAATGTTAGTCTCATTAAAAAAAAATACTGCTGGCTCTTTTTTTTTTTTAAATGTATTTGGCTATTTTCTGTTTTTTGATGTTGGAGTTTAATCCATTTACATTTGAATTAATTGTTGATTGAAAGAACTCTCTATTACCATTATGTTGTTTCCTACCTTTCTTATAGATCTTTTTTTTTTAAATCTTTTCACCTTTCTTGATGTCTTTCTTTTCATTTAATTGATTTTTTCTACTAATAATGCTTTGATTCCTTTTTCTTTTCTGTATCTTCCGTAGATATTTTCTCCTTAGTTATCATAGGGCTTACATATAACATCTTATTTTAAAAACAGTCTATTTTCATCTAATAATAACTTAAAGTCACATATAAAAATGTTACACTTTTATGCCCCTCCCTACTTTGTTATTTTTGCCACAATTTAGATTTTTTATATTGTTAATCCACTAACATATTTCATATAGTTATTTAATACATTTGTCTTTTAATTTTTTTCTAGAAATAATAGTATTTATGACATAATTTATTGCTACAGGGTGAATACTTTAATAAGCATTTATTTATAGTAATGAGCCTTTAAAAACATAACTAAAACCATCAAACCTGAAATTTAAAATATACTGTTGTACAGGATGAGGGTGAATTTTAAATTTGTGTTTATTTAAAGCTTGTTTAAATAAAGTATTAAAGAAATAATGGCACATTATACAGGGCTTGGTTTTGATTTTTAAAAAAATGAAGGTGGGAAAGAAGTACTAAATAGTGGTGGTGATGATAATGATAGCAAACTGTTCGGTAACACTTATTGTGTGTCAAGGACTTTGTAATATTAAATAATTTATTCTCACGATAAAAAGTAATTTAAATACCACCATTACAATATTACAGTATTCTGTTTTTATCTATGTTTACCATTACCAGAAAGTTGTATACTTTCATATGCTTTTGCATTGCTTTGTAACTTACTTTGGTTTCAACTTGAAGAACTCCCGTTAGCTTTTCTTTCAAGGCAGTCATAATAGTAATAAAATACTTTAGCCTTTTTGCTTTATAATAATGTCTTTATCTGTACTTAAGATATCTTACATGTGATTGACAGGTTTTTTTTTTTCACTTTGAATTTATCAACCTACTTCCTACTTCCTTCTAGCATGCAAGAGTTCTACTGAGAAATCTTGTGATAGTCTTGTGAAGGTTCCCTTGTAATGACAAGAAACTTTTGTCTTGCTGCTTTCAAAATTCTCTTTATCTTTGACTTTTGATAATTTTACTATAATGCTTTTGGTGTGAATTTTTGGGGGTTCATGCTACTTGAAAAGCTTCGGGCTTCCTGAACTTAAATATCCATTTTTTTCTTCAGATTTGTAAAGATTTTCTATCATTTTTTCAAATAAGCCTTTCTCACCTTTTTCTTCCTCTTTTTCATCTTGGATCTTCTTACTGTGTATACTAGTAAGTATACTGTGTATACTATACTGTGTATACTAGTATACTGTATACTGTGTATACTAGTGGTGCTCCATAGTTTTCTGGTTTCTTCACTCTTTCTTTTGTTTTTCTCATTGCTTTTCTTTGCACTAATTCTTTCCTCTGTTCGATCAAGTCTGCTGCTGCTGAGCCACTCTACGTCTTCAATTCAAGTTCTTGAGGCTCAAAATAGCTTTTCGGTTTCATGTTTTTGGTTGAAGTTATCATTTTTACATGCATTGTTTCCTTGAGCTCATCAATTTTCTTTATAATCATTATTTTGAATTTGTTGTCAGGTAATTTATATACCTCTGTTTTTAAAGATTTGTTTCTAGAGATTTATTTTTCTCTTGGATTGGGCCATTGTATGTATATTTTTAAATGTTCCTTATAAGTTTATTTTGAAATCTGGGAGTGGTGGTGTATGCCTGCAGTTCCAACTTCTCAGGAGGCTGAGGCAAGAGGATCACTTGAGCCTAAGAGTTTGAGTCCAGCCTGGGCAACTTAGCTCTGTCTTTAAAAATATTAACATGTAAACATTTGAAAAATGGTCGCTTCTCACCATCTTTATGAACTGGGTTTGTACAGAAAAAGACCTTTTACTAATGAGCCTACCTACAAATTCTGAGGTCTCCTTACACTTTTCTGCAGGTATGTCTTCTCTGGACTTGTAGATATATTTTTTTAATTAAAATAATTTTTTTCTAGGATGTCATAATTTCTTACTTGCTCTTGTGTTTGTCTACTCTTCCATGTAAACTCTGAAGCAGCTGTATGCCAATCAGCTCTTTAAATTTTTTTTTTCTCAATGGCCCCTTGGAATCTACTATATGCCAGGTGCCCGTAAGTGTCTTGGGGTGGGCTAGGCAGAAATTGATCTCTTAGGAAGCCCCCAAAATGCTGACCTTTTGAACATATGCTAAACCCTTTTCTTTCCCCTCTGAAGGAAATTCACTACACTGTAAAAACCTCTTTCTGCTGTACTGAAGATTCTGTGGAGCAGTAACATGCTGAACAACTTTGTTGTTGGTGCTCTCAGTGTTCTCCAGGCATCTAAAGAATGCCAGGTTATATCAGTGTTTTGCCACAGGTTGAACAGAAGACAGTCCCTTGTACAGCCCCCTCCAACACTCAGAACATTGGTGCATATTCTAACCTTCCACTTTTTTTCCCCAGGAAAAAGCCAAGAAATGAGTTCCCCTGTATTGTGCATCTTTTTTTTTTCCTGTGAAAGTAAGTATGGCCAGAGGGTGCCACAAATTTTTCTGCTGTTTTGATACAGCTAGTTTAATGTTTGTTTCAGATGCAGAAGTCTCTTATCTGGTTTTTGGATTTCTGACATAGGAAATTGGTGTATGGATTGTTGTTTAATTTTCGTCTTCATGAAAAGAAAGAGGGCCTGGATCTTCCTGTTTTAACCATCTTGCTGATGTAACTCGAAAGTATCTCTTACAGCTGAAATAGTAGTATCTGGTACACAGACTTTAGTAAATTGGAAAAACAGATACCTCCAGAATAGGACCTAGTTTTATATAAAGACGAGAAATGCAACAAAGTATTGAAGCATGAGGTTAAACAAAAAATATTTTGATATTGAGGTAGCTTGAACAGAAACTCCTCTCAAAAATTTTTTCATTTTGAACTTACCGATCAATGTAGATAAATCTTCAGAGATTTAGCAACATGAGAAAAAAAAAATGTTTGCTGGCTTCACAATCTCAAAGTAAATAATGTCATAGCATGTTAATTAAAAGTAAAAATGCAAATATGTTGCTCAAGTAGATACCTTATTTTTCCCAGATAATGTACTTTGAAAAGATATTTTAGCTCAACTATATTTTAATAAATCATCTACATGGGGAGATAATGCTTTTTCATAGATGCAACTTGTATGCTGTTTTCATGAAATATATTTTATCGTTGTTACCCTTCTTGGTCTTAAATCACTCTTTCATCAATTGTTCTGCTATATCACATCAAAATCTTTTTATATACCAGGTTCATGGTAAAATTTCTTGCCTGCACCAAATCTATATTCTTCTGATTCTCTTTAGAATTCTTTTTTCTTCAAGTATATATCTACATTTTGATTTAAACTAGCAGTAAAACATTTAACACAGTACCTAGAACATTGTTCAGATGCAATAAATTCTAGAAAATTATTATTATTATTTAAAACTCTATGTCTCAAACTGAAATGTCTGTTTCAGTCATTGAACTCTGATTGCCTCAAAAATAGACCACACTGTCAGTTCTGTAGAATTTTTCTAGGTTTTTCTCAAGCATATACCCTGTGAATCCTTTATGTTCACCTCAAATGCCACCTCCTTCGCGAAGTTCTTCACTTTTATTCTGTCCATCGGTTAACTTGGCTTTCTCTGAATTGCATCATTCATAATGTTCTTCATGGATTTAAGGTCTTATATAAAGGTTCACATCAGATGTTATTATTTTTATTTCAATATATTTTCCGATTTTTATTGTAAAGATGATATCTCATGCTCCTGTGACCCTCTCACATAAATCTGTTCATAATTTAAAACCTCTAAATCAATTTATATGGACATTCATTCATTTAATAAATGTGCCATTTTTCTATGTTAGGCAATGAATTGTCAACTTTAGCTACTACTTCTATAGTACTTAAAATTTGCCAGGGACTATTTTAAGTGTTTTGTGTTTATCAGCTCACTTTACCCTTATAAAAACTATCAAATAGGTGCTATTTTTATTTTACTCAAATATAGAGTTACAGATGGCAAAACTGGAGTACTGACAGATTGTATAACTTCTCTGGATTTTGCACACAGAAAATACCTTGTAGAGCCAGAGGTAGAGTTCAAATAGGTTATAGTACTACTCTGGCTATATCCTTAGTTGTTAAAAAATATTCATTTCATAAACTTATCTTTTCCCTCAAGAAGGTAATAGTTCTATAAGGGGAGAGTCTTATATAACCTAGTGAGTACAATACAAGTTCTTAGGTGGTAGGGTAGCAGTCTGTCTAAAGAAGATGAGAAAGTAATAAATTTTATGTGAAGTGGTGTGAGTGGAGCAATGTGTTTTGTAGCTAATCTTATAGATGGGCTGAGACTTGAAAGATGATTTAGTTACTAGGCAGTTTTATAAAGGCACATAGAAAAAGATCCAGCATGATGAGTTTGGGGAAATTTCAGATCGTTTGGTATGTGGAGATAGTTGCTAACTAATACTTATTCTCTATTTTGTATCCACTTTATTGTATGAATTTTATTTGGAAGGGCAATGTGGTCAGCCTCCCTTTTGGCTGTTTTTGTCCCTATGATTAATTTCTGGTCAATGAAGTGTAAAATAAAGGGTTGTGTAGGATTCTGATAACACCTTAGAGCATTAATGTATACCTTAAAACTTAAAAAAAGAAAGATATATTTCTTTTTGGTTTAAGACTCTGATTTGGGGTTATTCTGTTACATGAAATGGAACAAAATTCTAATTGATGTAGTATGACTGAAACATATAGTGAAGGAGGAGTTCTCGTTTAGGAGAGAGATAATAACATGTATTGTGCCCTATGCTAAGGAATCTGTACCTTGTACATAACCAAAGATTTTCAGTCCTGGAAACATTGTAATTATCTATGAAATTAAAACAAAAACATACACCTTCAAGGTCCCACCCCAAACCAATTAAATTAATCTCTAGGGAAGGGATTTTCAACCTTGCCTACCTATTTAAATTGTGTTGCTTAGGACACACCCATACTTAGAATGTCAGAATCTCTGGTGGGTTGTGTGGGGGATTCAGACATCATTATTTCTAAAATTTTCTCCAAATTATTAAAATGTTCAGCTATGGGTGATAGGCACTGCTGTAAGCAATAGGTTTAGTCTCATAAGAATTTTAAGTAAGTTGAAGAGATTTAGTTTATGTCTTTTTACCATTCTGGTTGCAGTGTGGGGGATTGTTTGATTAAGAAGAAACATGTTTCAGATGAAAAGTACTTCTTTTCCCTAAATTGTTCAAAAGAGTTTTCCTTAGAGTAATATAATCTAAACATTCTATCTTAATATGAGTTAGTGAGTTTTCCCAGGTAGAATGTGATATATCTACATGTATATTTAAATTTTATTGCAAGTTAACAAGTTATAATTGTATATATTTACAAAGTACAAAGTGATATGATCTGATTTTTGAAAGACACCACACAGGAAATCAGAAATCAGGGTGTCCTAGTAGTGCCTTATCTCAACCACACCGTTTGGGGTGCTCATGACTGCAACTAATGGCAAAACCTATTTAAAAATGACTGACCAATAACGGTATTCATTATTTCACCTCACAAATTCCATGGATATGGTGCTTCAAGATTCAGTTTATTTATTCAGTTAATGTTGCTGTTAAATTTGTTCCATTCTCTCATCTACCATTCGTGGTATAAAGCTAATGATTTGTTGTATATCCAGGTGTCAGATATAGATGGTGCTATCTGGATGCAGAAAGAGGATAGCCTGTCTTTTTGTTCTTTACTAAGAGAATTAACAATTTCTGGGAAAGCCTTCGAACCAATTTTCTCTAACATCCTACTGGTTATAATTACATTACATGACCATTCTTTAAACAATCACCCTCAACAGTATAGATTGACCCAATTGCCTTTTCTTGATTCTGTCTGCCCTCTGTGGATCTTATTGAAATTTGAGCTTAAAGTAGAGTCAAATTGTAGAATACCCTTTAGAAAGGAATCTTGCCATGATTGGGAGATGGTTTGTTTGGCCCTACCAAATTTTATGTTGAAATTTGATCCTCAGTGTCGGAGGTGGGGCTTGATAAAAGGAGTTTGTATCATGGATGTGGATCTGTCATGAATGGTTTGGTAAGTTCTCGTCCCTGAGTATTAGTTGTTGAAAAGAGCCTGGCACCTCTTACTCTATTATCTCTTTTGCCATGTGACCCTCACACACCAGTTCCACTTCACCTTCCACCATGAATGGAAGCAGACAATCCTGCAACAGAAGCAGATGCTGGTGCCATGCTTCTCATACAGCCTGCAGACTCATGAACCACATACAACTCTTTTCTTTATAAATTACCCAGCCTCAGCTATCCCTTCATAACAACACAAACAAAGACAAATATCTATGATAAAATATACAAGCAGAAAAAGATCCCAACTACAGGAGATTTAAAACATAGAAAGACAACCATAACTGAAACTGTGAATGCCTCAAAAGCAAGGAGTGCATGGAGCCTCTTTATCTAGAGTCTGCCAGATGGAGAGCATGTGGAGACAGAAAGCTGAAGTGGCCAGGCTTCCAGTCCTAATGTTGTCAGCACAGTGTGGTAAAAGAGCACATAAGGGAGTCTATAAAGTCCTACAGTGACTCCGTTATTAATTATACTGTGATCCTGAGCAAGTCACTTAACCTTTCTTGATCTCAGTTTCTTCAACATTATGATTATAATACTTTCCAGATTTTTACATGAGATTTATTTGAAAACACATGAGGAAATTGGGTACTTTCAGTTTACCATCTGCAAATTACAATTATTATAGAAGATTGTATGCATGTTTTATAGATAGATACAATAATAATAAGTAATTATAAGTAAAAGTTTATAACATCAGAATAGATTCAAACTTTTATCTTTTATGTAAATTAGATTATTTTTACTTGAAAAAGAGAGAAGTGGCATTTATGGATTGTCTGCTATGTGGGTTCCAAGTACTCCACCAGAAACTTTGCTTATTTCAATTCTATGAAATGGATGTCTACTTTATGAAGTAATTTATCCATCTTTGTTTTACAGATGATAGAAAAACTGAAGCTCAAATAAAGCTGAATGATTTGCCTGATATTATACAGACAATAAGTGGCAAAAGTTGGATTTCAACATAGTACTAACAAATTACATAGTTCATGTCCTTTTCATTTCTTTTTTTTTAAATGTGTGTGTTGGAGATATCATACCATTTTAACGTACTCCTCTTATACTTTTATATATTTACAATTTTTGTGCAAGAAACATTTTAGAATGCTAAACATGGTGCTTAATATTAATAATACAAAGCTATGATTTCTTTTCTTATACCAGAATCTATACTATATCCATACTATATACTGCTTTAACACTCAGGCAATGGGAAGGGAAGGGAAGTTTGTAGGAACAGAAGACGATAATTTTGAAATCTCAGTTTGCAAAAGAGGAGGGCAAGTTCGGTTAATGCAGCACCTAATATTGGACAATAAATATATAGATAGGCAGAATCATGTCCAGGCAGAGATAGGCAATACCACAACATAAGGAGTAGGAAGGTCACAAGACAAATTTTACCTTATATTCTTTTGTGCCCATCCCTTCTTCCTCTCATATCCTACCTACTCTTTGCTCTGATTTGTGTGGTTTAGAGATAATAAAGGAGTATAATTCCGTCAAAGCAGGCATGCCTTATGTGGACTGTGGAGACCAGAAGATTCTCAGTGCACAGAACCATCTGTTATTCATGATGTGACTCCTTGTCATCCAGCACAGTATCTAGCCCATAGCAGATGGAGAAGAAATTGTTGTTGAAATAAATCATTATTTGTTACACTAGTGGGTCACATATAAATGAGCAGAGTGTGTATTAAATATAGAAATTGTGCAAAGGGTGTGTTATGGCCACTGGAATTGAACAGAAACTAGTTAGTGGCTTCATCCTGAGTCAGCATTTAGTAAGTACATAATAAGTATATAATTTGATCATTTCTCAGCTCTGGATTTGGACTGATGCAAGATTGCAAGGACAAATCGAAAACACTAAGTTGAACATCAGTAAAAGGACGGAAAAGCAATAAATCTGAGATATCCGACACGGGCAAACAATTTCCATATATGAGTCAATAATTTTGTAAAGAGAGTCCTAAGATTACAGCAATAAGTGATAAATTCCAAAATTTACAAATGTGAAAGCTAAATCTTTTTAATAGCCTTGAAAATGGAAGCAATAAGAGAACATAGATAAAATTTGATCCAGGGTTTAGCTATTGATAGGCCATAGTATTTTTTCTTGGTGTGATGATGTTTGTGTGAGAGCATCTTGGAAAATACCTTGGAACTCCTTCTGTAAGACACAAATTTATCAACATTAATGCAGACCTCTTTCGTTCAGATTGTTGACATTTCCATGGTTAGGAATTATTTTTAAATGTTAACATGATTTAGTTCTTACTTCCTATAATATTTATAGAACATGAGCATTTAATGTTTTACATTGTCTTAAAATATTCATATTGTTTAAAGAAAACAGTTTACACTTAGACCCTAAGTAAATGTTTGATTAACCCTTTTGGGCCTCAGTTTTTTCATTAAAAAATCAATGTGTTGACCTCTATTCTCTTAGGATTTGAAGCCTCTCTACATTTGATAAAAGTAATGCACAATTTGATCATGATGCCCAAAGGTGTTCTGTTAAGTAATCCTTGTTGATTAAACTAGGTTGTTCTTCAACCCTAAATCCTAATCACACTAGAAATTATGTGAGTTTTGACATAGAAAGTGCTACAGGGGAACCAACATCCTAAGTTTATATTTATGTAAAGAGCAGCTGTCTATAAAAGACTCACATTAACAGATAAGATAATTCAGATACCACTTTTTAATTCAAAATCAATAAAAGACTCAGCAAAACATGTAAAGAAGATCGAGCTCTGGCTCTACTTCCATAAGCTCATCTCTGAGTTTTAGCTTAAGGTACAGCAACAAAACAGCAAGTACTAAAGTCAACAAATTACCTACATCTTGAAGGCAATGAAGCAGCTCTAGCAATTGTACATGATTTGACAGTGATGTGAGACTCTCTGTTGTCTGAGCATGAGCAGGCTCCTGGTGAACACCCATAGCCAGGAGCTATAGATACTTAGGGACATCAAGAGGACAACTCTAGTTCTGCAGGGCACATGTAGGGCCAGCTACATAATTTAGAGTATCTAGAACAAATAAAAATGGGGATCTTGTTTAATAAACAGAAAAAGAGGTGTTTTTCTTTCTCTGGCAATCTCTTTTTCTTTTGACCTCTCTCTCCCCTTTTAATTTGTGTAGTGTTCCTTTAAACACAGATACTCAGTGGATGAGTGTAGACTCTCAAAAGTGTCTGAGTCTCTGACACTGTGTAGAGTGCCTTTCTGAGACTCACGTGGAACCACATGTGATTTGAAACTCCTGGCTCTCAGCACATGCTCCATTGTCCCATTATAAAACTTACAAAACACAAATTCAAAAGTAAAAGTATGAAGAATTCCAAGACGGTAACCACAGGACATTAAAGTCCAAGCATGGGAACCTTTCTCTGTTTGGAGCCCTGTGTGACTGCACTTGTGGCATGCCCAGTGAGGCCAGCTCTGCACACACATGCATAGTTGACACGTCCTCAGTGAGACAAGAAAGGACAGGAAGACATGTCAGTTGTAACATGGTCACCTATAGAACTGCTTCATAAACATGCCTGCAATATTCATCTGGGGAATCCCAAAACATTTTGGAGGATTATGATACATCAGGAATAGAATTTCTAAAGATGAATTATTGTGTTTTGGTTGCTACTGGGAGATAATCCAAGAACTTCAACATTGTGCTTGGAAAGAGATAAAATATAAAGTGAAGTTAAGGTCAGAATTTACTTATCTGAAGAAACAAACATTGATATCCAAAAATTTAAAAATATGATTAGTAATACAGATATTTGTTATCTTAGAAAATATTTGATATTCAAAAATTTTACAAAGTGTATTGTAGGTTTTCTCTGCTGGATCACTTTTCTCCTAAACAGTATTTATATCATTTGGCCTTGTGTCCCCACCCAAATCTCATCTCGAATTGTAATGCCCATGTGTCCAGGGAAGGAAGTGATTGGATTATGAGCGTGGTTTTCTTGCATGCTGTTCTCGTGATAGTGACTGAATCTCATGAGATCTGATGGTTTTAAAGTGGCAGTATTTCCTGTGCTCTCTCTGAGCCTCTCCTGAGGGCTTGTGAAAACGGTTCCTGCTTCCCTTTCCATCATGATTGTAAGTTGAGGCCTCCCCAGCCATATGGAATTGTGAGTCAACTAAACATCTTTCCTTTATAAATACTTAGTATCAGGGAAGTTCTGTATAGCAGTGTGAAAACAAACAAATATAGAGTAAAAATTTGAAATGACATGAGAAGTCTTAGAGTGAGGTTTAGAAAGTAATGCTATATTTTAAATGTCTCTCCTTATCACCAACTAAAATGTTAAATATCTCTATAGTTGTTATTACTGTTATTTTAATGAAATGGAAGGGGAAGTAAAGTATTAAGTTTCATATTTTTATATTATTTACATTTTACTTCATTTAAGGTAACATTCATTTTTACAATTCAGCTACCTTTTTCCCATTCTTTAAATATGCGTGTGTGTGTGTGTGTGTGTGTGTGTGTGTGTATACTTACACATTTGGCCCTCCATATCTATGGGTTCCACATTTGTGGACTCGATCAACCATGGATCAAAAATATTTGGAAAAAAATTGTCTGTTCTGAGCATGTACAGATTTTTTTTTCTTTTACTTATCATTCCTTAAACAATACACTATAACAACCATTTAAATAGTATTTACACTGCCTTAGGTATTACGAGTAATCTAGATATAATTTAAAGTATTCAAGGATATGTGCACACGTTGTATGCAAATACCATTCCATCTTATATTAGGAACTTGAGCATTCTTGAATTTTGATAACTACAGAAGGTCCTGGAACCAATTCCCAACAGATACTGAGGGATGACTGTAAATATATGTGTGTGTGTGTGTGTGTGTGTGTGTTTGCATATCGATTTATTTTATATTTTAATCTTTTGCAATGATCTCTTTTTCTTTAGTTCATTCATTTGAGGCACTATTTTCATGTTTGTAAGTGTGTATGTGGTAAAGATCCTCCATTTCTGTTTATATTATAATTCTAAAATTGATTATTTCTTTCTTTTGTATTAAAGAGAAAAAAAATCCAAATGATATTTACAATTTTTAAAGAATCGACTCATATACCAATTAGAATTGCATTATTCTTTATTTATATGTTCTTGCTAATGCTTATTTTAGTTAAGATGTGTACATTACAAGATCAGGTGAGGATATAAAAAAAGAAATGTTAGTATTTGCTTTCTTTTAAAATAGAGTGTTAAAAGAGATGGTGAATAATAAATATCTGTTATGTTGCTGCTGCTCAAATTGTTTAATTTAGAAATCATTTGACTGCTTAGAACTTTTGCATGCTATTAGTCTAATAACTTTTCTTCTTATTGAACTTTCAAAATTTCTCATAGAAAGCAGCTTACTTTGGATGGCTTCTTTGTATTTCCAAATTAATAATTATTAATTTAATTGATAACTCTTTTTTAAGAAGCAGCAACTATTAAATTGCAAACAAATCATTAAAAAACAAAGATACATGATGTAATACATTTTGACATACATGTAATAATCCATTGTAATAAGACAAAAGAAAAATTGGAGGCAAGGATGCTTTACTATTGGGCTGTATTAGTTTTATATTGTTTCACAACATAGCTGCTTAAACCAGTACCTATTTATTCTCTGTTAGTTCTGTAGTTAAGAAATCAGATATGTCATGACTAACTCTTCTGCCTAATTTCTTACAAGACTGTATTTAAGGTGTCAATGCTATGTTCTCATCTGGAGTTGAAAGTCGTCTTTCAAACTCAGGTGAATGTAGCAGACTTGGTTTCCTTGCTGTGTAGACAGAGATGCCTCTTTCCTTGCTGAGTGTTAATTATGGACCCTTATAAGGTCTTTTTGAGACTGCTCCACATTCCTTGCCATGTGACCCTCTTCATATTCACAGTCAAGAAGAGAGAGCTTCTGTCATGTCAAATGTCTCTTATGCTTCAAATCTCACTTCTAGAAGGTCCCAGTTCCTCTTAAAAGTTCACCTAAGTCAAACCCATTTAGGATTTTTAAGTGAGTGCTTGAGATCTTAATCACCTTGGCAAAAATCCCTTCACAGCAGCATTTACATTAGTGTATATTTCAATAACCAGTAGAAGGTGAATTATACCAGGTGTAGGTGATTTGAGGGTTATCTTAGGATTCTACCTATCACAAGGACTCTGAAAAATATACACAGATTTTATGCATTATAAGGCCTTTCTTGTCTGTTCCCAACCTTTTCTACTTTTTCATATACCACAAATCTTTATGCAAACGAATGCCATCCAAACTAGTTTAATTGCCTATATAAAAAGCCTTATGTTTTTCTACATTTGTCTTTTGCACATTCAATTTAATTTGCCAAAAAGAGCCTGATTTGCTTTTCTTTGTCTTGGTCTTTTCATTTTCTCTTTTTCAGAAGGCATTAGTTTAAATTCTGACAAGTCTATAATTTATTCCCTTAACATTTTCACCTAAAATGATTATTTTTCTGTTTAAGTGTGATATGCCCATCACTCACTTTTAGATTTTTGACAATATAGGAGAAGTACTTCAGAAGCAGCAAACCTTATATTCTAAGATAAGGAAAGGATTTGGAGGTCACTTCAGTGCTATATATTGTACATAAGTGTTACTTAATAAGAGGAAAATTTTCAATAGAGGATTAAAAGGACTCCAATTAGCTTAAGTAGGCATTGAAATAACTTCCTGTTATGACATTTTTCTTTGTTCTGGTTCAAAAATACATGACTTTTAAATATTAATTAACAACTACTTACTCATCTGTTTAGTACTTACATCCTAATTATCAAACAATACAGTAGCAATTATGCATATTATTAAATGCATAGAAGATTAATATTTTGGGTTTAGTAGCCTTTTTTTGTCTCTACAATGAATTGCTCACATTTAAGTTTCTCTGCTTATTGGACACAGTATATACTGGAGAATTCTCTTTGGAGTTAGATCTAAGTGTAATCTTGGCTTAACATGTGATCTGGGCAACTGATATAAAATGTATGAGACTCAGTTCATTTGTAAAAGGGAGATAGTAAATATTCCTCAAATGATTACTTTGAAGATTTGTGTGATATTTTCAAAGTGTGTGGAACAACAAGCAATGATTTTTTTTTTCTTTCCTCCTGTTTGCATTCCCAATAACTTGAAAAGGGATGAATTTCACTTTGAATATTTAAACTTCTATGTGGCAATATGGGAAAATATTATCCCCTAAAAGAGACGTAATCTGGTTAAAGGTACTAGTATACTCAACAAATAACACCATAGAAGACTAACAAACCAAAAATCCAAACTGAGGTGAAGGGTTTGGCTGACAGTAGAATCTTGTTTTGAAGGTCTATGTTCTTGAAGATTCTTAGGTTCAGAAGATATATGCTTTGGAGATTCTTATGTTCAGAAGATTCTTGTTCTTGAATACATGCTAAAATTTGCAGTTTCTGCTTTAGTAAGAAACAAGGGAGAAAATACTGACTTAGAATAGTTTACACTGGTGCATTTATTTTTCTTTCAATACTTTAAATATGTTGTAGTAACATAAACATGCTTATTCTATGAGTATAGATACCCCCTTCTTCACATGATAGTTTATTTTTTCTTGTAAGTTTATTCATTTTAATATGATAAATCAGACTTTCTATGCTTGGTTAATGTGAGTTATCGTCTGAAAGATAGAGATGTTTTTATAGAGTAACGAATTTAGGTACTCTAGATTGCACACGTGATTCCAAACCCTTCTGTAGACTTCATTTTGGCCTAATGATGGAACACAGACGTGTGCGGGTGAGAATGAAAGAACAAAAATTTGTTTTCTTCTTCTATCACATGATCGCTAAGTCAAAAAATGACAATATAAGTTTGGTGCTTTCTACAGAGCTGGAGTAAGGCACTTCTTTATACAGCTTAAAGCATTCTTTAAAAGTTAGCTACTGTGTTTTAAAACCTTAAGTACATTTAAAGATTTTGTAACATTAATCATTAAAGTGATTAATCATTAAAGTGCTAGAAAGATAACTAGAGTTATGTACTATTTTGCCTGTATGAGGAAACCATCTTTCTCCTCTGATCTATTAGTTCTATAAGAAGTACTTTATAAGAGCACAGGAAAGAGAGATTGTAGAAAAATCCTGAAAAATTGTTAGAAATGAATAATAAAATGTACAAAAAGTGATTAATGAATGCCGAGATTCTAAGGAGAGCACTGGGAACAACATAGTGAACAAGAGGAATAGGACAAAGAACATAAATAGAGTAAGAAAAATGTCTACAGGGATGTGAAGAGGCTCTAATGTCAATGTGTCTCTTACACAAAGTTATAGGCATACTGTGAGCTATACATTTTCAACTAAGTTTAAAGTTTTTATTCAAGGAAACAAAGCATGTATGGAATGGATATTATATATTAGAAACTATGCTAATTTATGTTGATAAAAAATGAATAAAATAGTATCCCAGTATTCTGGTGGTTTACAATAGTGATAAAATTTATATGACGACAAAAACTGCAGTTCAGGGTTATAAAGTATAATGAAATGTGATAATAGTAGCAAGGTCAGTGTATGAGGAGATCATGAAGCAGGAGTTAATACCTAACCTCTGGGCAGACAAGTAAAGAATCACAAAATATTAAAACCACAGCTTAAATTTGAAAATAACTTGGAGTTCACAAACTAGATAAGGCAAGAAGGACAGATTACCTGGGAGGGTAATCTGGCTTCAACATCTGTTATCCCCTTAGGAACTGATTCTGGTCCAAATGACCTGGCTGCTACTATCTTCCTGTTTGATTTGACCACTTCATGTACATCCATCTTGAACTTGAAACATCAATCAAACAGCATGACCTTTCTTAATTAAGGCATACCATTCTTTGACTACATTGTCTCAATTTTTTAGACTATATTATTCTAACTTTTGGTTTTATGTCTTAGTAAAAGTGCTTAGTTTCTTCATATAAGTTAGATTAATCCATGTAGAAATTATTCATTAAATCACAGAATCTATAAACAGACAAAATATATTTAAAACGTAAGCTCGCTATATAAATTGAAAACTGGTATAATAATAATGGAATACAAGAAACAAACTATCCTATACCAATTCTCACTATTCCTGTTTTGCAGAACTTACATCACTTTATAGCATATCTGATTTTCATTTCTAAATGACTGTGTGACCACTACAATTATTATGTTTTTAATGTCAGGGGATATTTCTACACATTTATAAATGTAAGTAATGTGGTGCCATTTATCAGGAAAACTATAGAGCCATGATGTGTATCAGTTATTTAAAAATATGTTGATTCCAATTTGTAAAGAGATTGACAAAACCATAAGCCTTTGTTCCATCAGCAGTTACAATTGCTTATGTGCCACTGGTATTTTATTTACAAATTTGAGATTACATATATTTAGCAGAAATAGTTAAGGTAAATTTTTTTCTCCTCCTTGGACTTTCTGTATATAGGTGTATAGTTTTTCTTTGCAGTTTTCTGAAACTACATAAATTATAAACTTGATAAATAGTTCATTTGCATATGTCTATCTTATCAATTTTAGGCAGTGTCAGTTCTTTCACAACTTTGTTGATGCCTCTTATTGCTTCACTATTCATTTTACGGGATTTTTTTTTATAAAGAGAGAGAAAGATTATATTCAGAATGTAATTACCCTACTTGAATAAATACGTTGAAAATATGTTTTTTTCTGAACCAAATACAACAGTTGTTTTGCACTATTTACTACTTTGGAAAGGTGATAAAGTCTTGAAATTAAAAGTCATTTGTGCACGATAGATTTCTGATTATTTTCCTTCCAGTGAAACCAAAATAACAACTGTAAAAGACAGGCCAATAGTTTTTATTCAGAAAAAAGAGACTATTATAATTAAGGTTAATATGTATCAAATAGAACTCATTTTCTTCCAGACAATTTTCTAAGAATTTTATATTAAGACACACATGCAATATTTGGATCCTCTTTTCACGGAAGAGACACAGAGGCATAAATAATTAGTGAACTTATTGGGGTTGCACTGCTATTAAGAAGCAGGGGCCTCTTAACTCAGACAGTCTGCTTCCAGACCCCACATTCTTAATCACTGTACTTTCATAGCTCTTAGGTATAATCAGATACATTTTGGAAGAAGTACATAAATAGTACATTCTACTATTATCTATAATTTTCAACTGTGAATCATGAAATGTCCCCATTCAGAACACACAAGCAACATTACTAAAGCAACTACCCTTGTCAAAAATTTGTCTTACAGTCTGGAAATAATAGAGTTATTACATTTACCAAAAAGATCTTGGAAATCTTTTAGTACAATTCTTGACCTAGACTTTTTGATATGGAAACAGGTAATACTATTAAAGAATCTGAAAATATTTATAAATACATTATAGGTTACCAGTATGTCAAATATGGCATTTGCTGGTACTAATTAGTTCTGTGATAACACTTTGTGATGTCATGTACCCTGAGCTCTGGACTATCTGGAATGAGGGTGGCTATTTCTGTTAGATTTTGCTGGTGAACTGTGAGTGTACATTATTATATTTTCTATATACTGTGCTTTACATAAAATAAACTTTATAAAAAGTAAATATTAATTTTATGTTTTTCCTTTGTATTTATTGCAAATGTTTATACATTTTATTCCTCTGCTAATTTTCTTATTATTTTTTTCAAACCTATACTGTCCAAGTATTTGTCTGAATATTTACTTATGTCAAGGCAACATTTGACATTGACTTTTGAGAAGTCTCATGTGTTATAGAATAAACAGTATTGTGTAACAGAAAGACAGGATTTGAAGAATATAATCCTGCTCTATGATTTATTAGGTAGTGGTCTCGAACAAGTTACCCTATCTCTCTAAGCCTCAGTTTTTCATAAACAGAAATGGAATTAACAATTATTTTCAATTTTTTTCTCAAGAAGAAAAGGTATTTAAAACCTGGCACAGTTTAATCAATTGTAATATCAATTCTCTCCCATACAGTTCATATTTCTAAGAAATCACTTTCATTTTTATAAATAACTTCCACGCTTTATCAATACAAATCAAGCTTAAAGAATTTCAGGGCACTAAGGCAAAAGAAAATCTAGAAATTATTTATCTTGGCCTATTTAATCTTCGGATAGCAGTAATTATTAGAATATTAAGTAAAAATCTTCCCTTGTCTCCAATTTTCATCCCTGGATCCAATATGTGACTTCTGAGGCCAAACAAAAGAAATAAAATCATTTCTAATTATATCTAACTTGCCTTTACTGTTAATGTTTCAAATAGAAATTTTAAGAACTCTAAATCAATATTTTATTTTAATGGTAATAGTGTTTCACAATATACAAAACAATAAAAACTACAGTTCATGCATGTTTCCCTGTAAAAGCTCATTGCACATATTATTAATGCCACAAATGAATATCATTGATAGTCATATTTTTGAGAACAAGTGCCTTACTAACATGCGTAAAAGAGAGATTTAGTGACTAATAAATCACGGATTAGTAGTATACAACCAAAATAGGAAAGGAGTTATTTGATTGATCTTGGAATTTTCCCTTTTCCTCACACTCCGTCTTTACACTGATAGTGAACTTGCAGCTTATACTACAAAATAAAGTGTGGACTTGATAAAGCAGTCTTAGTCTTATCAGTCAAAAAAAAATTGTTATCTTCTCAAAGAGAATGCAGAGATCTGTGTAGAAATTGTTAAGTATTCTTTTCCCATACTTCCATTTGTTTGATTATTTAGTTTTCGTGACTGACAGGAAGGTGTTTGCCTGTGGCTGTTAAGATCTTCTCTTACTCGAGACTGTTTTAGGAACGGAGGATCCCACTGTGCAGATGTAAGGGAATCGTACACTGGAAGGTTCATGTTAGAA
Source organism: Plecturocebus donacophilus (assembly GCA_004027715.1). Classification (NCBI taxonomy): domain Eukaryota; kingdom Metazoa; phylum Chordata; class Mammalia; order Primates; family Pitheciidae; genus Plecturocebus; species Plecturocebus donacophilus. The sequence continues at coordinate 47,157 of PVKP010005509.1, read as the reverse complement.
CAGGCTTATCTGGATCCTGTGCCTGACTTGAGGCCATCAGGACTTGGCTGTCTCAGTTTCTTGGCTCTTTTCCCTTGTGCTGCATCATGCATGTGGGAGGATGTCACAGTGAGGTACTAACAGCTCCAGGTTTTCACTCCGTCCTCTCAAACAATAAACTAAAAGATGTATTTTTCTTGCAATTGTCAGAATGCTACCAAAATGGGTCACATGGGGTCCTCCGCAGCAGCCTCTTGCCCTGGTTAAGGGCTGGGGGATAAAATGTTCCGATCAGTTTTTTGGGTCACGTGCCTACTCCCAAGGCCAGGAGTGGGATCATCTCAGGCAAACTACCTGGCCTGAGAATGAGTTAGAATGTTTCTTTCCTCAAGGAAAATGAGAGTGCTCTTACCAGAATGTGAAGCAATTAAGGTAAGGAGTAGGAAAGATGTCCATTACAACCCTCTTTATTGAGTCGTTAACAAAAGCACAGTGGCGCGCTCCTGTAATGCCAGCACTTTGGGAGGCCAAGGCGGGTGGATCACGAGGTCAAGAGATCGAGACCATCCTCGCCAACATGGTGAAACCTCATATCTACTAAAAATACAAAATTTAGCTGGGCATGGTGGTGCACGCCTCTAGTCCCAGCTACTCGGGAGGCTGAGGCAGGAGAATCGCTTGAACCCGGGAGGCGGAGGTTGCGGTGAGCCGAGATCATGCCACTGCACTCCAGCCTGGCCACAGTGTGAGACTCCATCTAAAAAAAAAGCTTGTTTAAACTCACACCACCAGCAATTGATTGCTAGCATCCTCTTCCCTCATCCCTTCTCCTTGCTCTTTAGTCCCACGTTGTCTGTACAGCCTGCCCACCATTCATGTTGAAATTCTTTTTTTTAATTAGGTTTTTTTCAAATGCTCAGATACTACAAAAATGTGAACATAGACAAAAAACACTCAGACTTCTACTTACAAGTAGAATTTAGTAGCCAGCAAAAGAAAATCACTTCCAAAGCAACACGTAGGAAAACCAAAGATGAATTAAAAATGTGTGTGTTTGAAAACACTGGAAGTGAAGAATACCAGATGAATGAAAATAAAGAGAAAAGTGCCCTTTTAAAAGTAAGCTTGAGATTGTCAGACATTTTCTGTCCTTTGAGTCACTGGGCTGCAGCCTGAGCATCAGGCTTTTTCTAGGTAAAGATAATTAGTTTTGGGAAATCCTATAAATTTGTGATGGTTATGGGCTGATGTGCTGGTTTATAATCTAGAGGAATTTCAGGTGTATGCTGTGCTTTATTTTCCCCTCTTTTCTAAGTGCTGAAATGATGATATGGAAGGCTGGAGGGTTGAGCTGGACAATCAATGTCCCCCAGCCTGATGGTGTTTAGGAGACACAATTCCATGAAAGGCAGGACCTGAAACAAACATAAAAACACATCTTGTCCTGCAGACATTAGAAAAGATAAGTGGACTAAATGTACCTAAAACTGCAACCTATACCTGATCTTGATCAATGTTTGATTGGATTGAGGTGATAGTTGCTCTCTGTCATCTAACAGGGAAGAAAGAAAACCTTCTGAGGAGGAGAAAAGAGCCTCAGTTCAGTCTTCATGTTTCTTTTGTATACAATGTCTAGCAAAGAATATTATATTTTAATATATATAACATATATTATAAAAGATTATACTTGATATATAATAAATTAACACCTATATTACAATATTATATAATTATATAAGTAATATATAATATAAAACATATATAATAACTACAATTGAAATAATTAGAACAATGTAGCTTTCTTCTTTCTTCATTGACTAACTTTTCTAAGTTTCTTTCCTTGATTCCATCCTGTGTTCTCAACCACTGAATACTGAAGTGCCTAACTCCCAACTTTCGCTCCTCTAACCCATCTGCTTTATTGTCCACACTCACTCTTTTGGTGAGCTCATCCATTCCCATGGCATTAAATATCATCCAAAAATTAATAATGTTCAACTTTATATATGTGTATATGTATACACATATATATCTGTGAACTCCACACTTGCATATGCAATGGTCTACTCAAATTTACTGTTTAGGTATCTACAGGCAAATCAACTTAATGCTTTCCTAACCAGACTTCCAATTTCCAAGCAAAACTTGTTTTTCCTACAGGTTTTATTTTGGGAAACTCAATTCTCATTTTTCAGATACCAAGATCAAAAACCTTGGAGTCAGCATTCACACATTTCTTTCTCTTATACCAAACCCAATCTAAAATCAAATCCTATTTTTCTATGCTAAAAATATGGTCACTTATCATTTCATCCACCCTGTTCAACCCATAATTATCTCTCATTTGGAGGCTTGTTATAGCCGCAACTGGACTGCCAGGTTACAATCTTGTTTTCCAAAAGGCTATTCTTGACATAAGGCCCAGAATGAGAAATTTTCCACAACGCTGCTTTACATCCCACAGTAACTTCCCATCTTACTCAAAGGGAAGCTAACATACTTACTATGATCCACAAAGCCCTATACAATCTGTTTCTCTGTTATCTCTCTGAACTCATTGACTGTGACTGCCTCAACCATTTGCTACAGCCCGTGCATATGTGCTTTGGCACTTGCTGCTGTCTGTGTCTGAAATACTCATCTCACAAAAGCCAATATGGACATCTCCCCCAGATCTCTCAGGTTTTTAATCAAATGCCATATAAATGAAGCCTTTTATTATCATGATATATAAAAATTATACTCTCCCTATTTTATACCTTATGACTCCTTTGTACTCTGTATTTTCTCCACAAAACCAAATGCCACCTCTCTCTCTCTGTGTCTCTTTCTTCCTTTCTCTCTCTCACACACACGCACGCGCGCGCACACACACACACACACACACACTTTACTTATGTATTTGTCTATAGCTTTCTACCATTACTAAAATATGACCACAACAAGGGTGGGAAATTTTTATTCTCCTTTATCTGTTGCTATATGCCAATTGCTCAGAACATGAACTGACCACATAATAAATACTGAATAAATAATAGTTGAATAAACAAATATGAACATAATTAATATTTCCTTAGTAAACTTTGTTTATATAGTCTGATTTTCTCTTTATTGAAAAAATGTTCATAATATTGAGTTATTCAGCAACAACTCAAAGAGTATTGAATTTATTTCACGGTAAAATAAAGACATTATTTAAATCGTACTTTTGAATTGTTTATATAATGGACCTTTGGGAAGAAAACACTCAGTAGTTCTCTGTGAATGTATAAAATAAATGGAGAATTAACTTAGCCAGGTGGTAGCAGGAAGCCAGATATTTTTGTATTAAAAATTACTGATTCTTTTATTGAATCTTACAAACAGAGTTAGACTAGGAAGAAAATGGAAAGAACATCTGATATTCATTATTAGATACTCATTTAACAATTGCGGGAAATAGCAATTCTCATTCACATTTCTGTTAGTATCCTGAAAGTGGTCCTGTCTGACAATGCAGCCATGGGCAGACTTGTTTTGATCAAGTCTGTTGCTTTTTCTTTCAAAGTGAACTAGATAATGCACCTGTGTAACTTCACTTCTTAATCGGATCAGCAGGATCCCACTGAAAAGGAGGTAATGCTTCTGTAAGTTGAGGATTCCTTGAAATAAATGTCTAATCCATTTTCTTCTTCAAAAGAAGAAATTAGACATACTCATGTTCTGTACCCTAAATTTAGTAAAGTTGAGCGAAACTTTGAACAATATCACTTGCTGTCCTTGTATTAGACCTGGCACACAATTTACCAGTAAAATAATCTTTCCAAAAAAATGTGCTACATTCAACTCCAAATCACAGAATTTCATAGAAAAATATTTAATCTAAATTATGTTCTTAAAACCTCACTAATAATCTTAGGTTGCAATTGCTTTGAAAATAATATACTGGCAGTAAGGCTAGCCTCTGGACTAAATAATTAATGAAGCAAAATTTATCCATTTTTCTTTTGCTAATTTCTGTTTTTGTACATCTCTTTCTTTACATGTTTGTGTTTATTTTTCCTCTTCGTTCCTGGATTAAAATTAGATGGTTCTAAGTCAATAATTTAAAGTTAATCATTTACACACATTTGGAATATTTTCATCATTATTGTGTTTTACAGTAGCATAATGTATTTTTTGTTATGCTAAATTAACTATGGAGGCCATAGCAGAAAATGACAAAATATTTTGAGGAGTGAGGAAACTCTATAACATCTTCCTGGTGTTCCTGATAATATAATAATTTGCTCACTTGTAAATAAATTAGAGGAGAATATTTCAGAAAACACAATAACAACAACAATAAACTACTATATTCAACTACATTTATCCTCATGCAGACTCATAGGTATACCTACCCCTTAATGAGGAAATGATTATAGTTTATACATTCTTACTTGCCTTGTGCAGATCTTTTTTTTTTTTTTTGAGACAGTCTTGCATTGTCACCCAGGTTAGAGTGCAATGGTACAATCTCAGCTCATTGCAATATTCGCCTCCCAGGTTCGAGCAATTCTCCTGCCTGAGCTTCCTGAATAGCTGAAATTACAGGCATATGCCACTATGCCTGGCTAATTTTCGTATTTTTAGTAGAGACAGGGTTTCACCATGTTGTCCAAGCTGGTCTCGAACTCCTGACCTTCTGATCCACTCACCGTGGCCTCCCAAAGTGCTGGGATTACAGGCCTGAGCCACTTCGCCCAGCCAGATCTTGTTTCATACATTAGTTATCAGGAAAAGTGTTAAGGATTTTGGAAAGCTTCGGAAAACTTGAGTGGAAAAGAAAGAAACCTGAACATTCAACTAATCACAACACCAAAAAGAGGATCAAGATTCTTATTTTGTATATAAGGGACATATTAATTTAAGCGAAAGATAAGACTCTTACAACATATTCTAACTTCCCAAAGCTTTAATTATCTAGAATATTCATTACTCTTTCATCAGTGTTTCAAACTTCATTAATGATTAATACAATCATCTTTATTCTTTTGCACATGACCAACGGAATTAACGTAAACATACTTTAGATCATTCACATGTCAGTCTTTAGCACAAAGTAATTGACTTCCTTCAACATAATTGTTATCATTTCTAGTTTGTGTATCTCAATTCCTATAGATGCTATACATCTGTATCTTTATATTACATGTTAAAAACCATAATAAAAATATTTTAGTATTTTAGTAAGTAAAACTAGCATTTTACAAAGGCGAAGATTCAGCTACAGACATTTGCTGAAATAGTTTACTAGCAGGATGCATTAAACAACATTTTTAAAATTTGTGTGCATTTCCAAGTTGCTTATATGTGTTTGCACCACAACAAAATACATAATTCCGTGAAAAATAAATCAGTGCATGTCACTGTCAATATTAAGAAATGATTAGCGAATGTTATGTAAAATATTTGTTTGCAGCACTTGTCATTGGGCACCTATTCTGCCCTAGAAAGTATGCTATGTATTGAGGCTAACAGGATGACCTGAAGAAACATGATGAGCCAGCCTCTTGACTAGTAATAAGTTAGTAAGTGAGGAAAACTTTTACCTGTATTTTTTTTTCTGTTTTTATCTCTTGCCTTGAATATCACATTTTATGAGAAGAGTAGAGGGGTGAACAGCTAAGACATTTAGTAATCGTGTATATTGTATTAGCAATATGTATTGGATACATAACAGAATAACAGATTCCATTTAGAAAATAACTTCAAATCTCCTTGATACCACAATTTTTAACATAAAAATAGGTAAGACACTGAACCACATGTAAATATGAATACCATGATTATATAAACAGCATAAGAATTAATGTGACAAATAGCTTTAGGTATAAAAATTAAGGATTTAGTTAAAAGCCCTCAATTATTTTACAGAATCTGAGTTAGAATAAGGTTATAGACGTTAAGACATCAGAAATGTCATTAAGAATTATACTTGATTACTATCACACTGGCCTTTTAAGTTAAAAAAGAACGGTCTATACTCGATCAAAATATGAGAGGAATTTTATCTAAGACTGAAGTGAACATTTACCTGACTTTAACGTTCTCTTAATCATGAAGCCTAGTTAAGGCAACATTGTATCTTTATGGATACTGGTAAACTTTGTCTCTGTTTTGAACAAAATATTAAATATCTTTAAAAATATTTAAATCCATGTTTGGTCACTGCATCTTATTTATCGTTGTAAAAAAGTTTTCAAAAATAAGTTTTAGTTATCTATTGCAACACATGGTGAACACAGTTAATAACAATGTATTTTTAAAAATTGTTTAAATAGGTTTTAAACATTCTCACCACAAAAAAAATAAATTGGTAATATCTCCAAGTTAACAGATAAATTAGCTTGACTGAATCTTTCTGTTATATATGCATAGATCAAACATCATATTGTATTTCATAAGTATACAGAATTATTATTTGACAATCAAAAATTTGAAAAAGTCAGCATCTATTATATTTGAAATTAGCATCATTTTTTTAAATTTCCCCACCCCTCCTAGTACCACAGACTACCGAGATTAGCATCTTCTAATTAGTTTATATCTTTGGTGGATTATTTGCATTCACACTGTAACAAAAAGAATACATCTTTAAAAATTTACAGTATTCCTTTGAATCAATAATAGAATCCTTTGGACCAATGACCATATACACGTTGTACATAAAATTAAGAGAAGAAAGGGGAAGAGGTGGGGGTGAAGGAAAGGGAAGAATCTTCCTGCTATGTATAGCATTCTACATTTCTCTTCTTGAAAACATGTAACTCTAGCATTAGAAATGTAATTACATATTACAGCTCTCTTTAGTGAGAAAAGCAAAGGAATCTGAGTCCTAGGAAAGTAGTGGGAAACAATAAATGTCACCAAGATTGATAACATGTACATCACACATTTTCAAGACTCTGAAGAAAATAGTATTATGTCTAAATTTTAGTCACATTATGCATTACTAAAAGCTGTACAAATTACAAAATGGCCAATATACAGAACTTCTCTTTTGTTGCTCACCTGACAGACATTAAAAATGGTTGTAACATTGACTCTTTGAAGAATCCAGACTAGTTGGTTTGCAGAATATCTCAATAGCAGATTTTGCTTGCTGTTACCTTATGATCAATTTCACTTTAAACACCTCAGGCCAGAATACTACAATAGGTGTTTCTTTGCCCCTGTTGCTGCATGACATTAGATGGCAAATGGTGTTAGTTTGTTCTATGATTTCATTAGGCTTTGTGTCACCATTCAAATTTCATTTTGAATTTTAACTCCCTAATCCCCATAATCCTCATATGTCAAGGGAGAGAACAGGTGGAGGTAATTGAATCATGGGGGTAGTTTCCCTTATTTTGTTCTCATGATAGTGAGTGAGTTCTCAGAAGATCTGATGGTTTTATAAAGGGATCTACCCTCTTTGCTTGGCACTTCTCCTTCCTGCTGCCTTGTGAAGATGGTGCCTTGCTTCCCCTTCATCTTCTACTATGACTGTAAGTTTCCTGAGGTCTCCCTGCCATGTGGAACTGTGAGTCAATTAAACCTATTTCCTTTATAAATTACCCAGTTTGGGGCAGTTCTTTATAGCAATATGAAAACAGACTAATATAGTTGATGTGGCCTGGCTCTGCGTCTCCACTCAAATCTCATTTTGAAATGTAATCTAAATTGTAATCCTCATGTGTGGGGAAGGGACCTTGTGGGATGTGATTAGATCACAGGGGTGGTTCTCCAATGCCAATTTCATGATAGTGAGTTCTCATAAGATCTAATGGTCTTATAAAGGGCTTTTTGACACTTTGCTCTGCACTGATTCTCTCTACTGCCGCCCTGTGAAGAGGTGCCTTCTGCCATGATTGTAAGTCTCCTGAGGCCTCCTTAGTCATGAGGAACTGTGAGTCAATTACACCTCTTTTCTTTATAAATTACTCAGTTTTTGATACTTCTTCATAGCAGCAATGGTTTTGTCTATGTACAAAAAAGGAGGTTTTTATAGAATTTTTGAAAGTAAAGTATAATGAGGCAAATCAAAGTCACATATAATCTCATTACCCAGATTTTACACAAATCTGTTAGAATTGTTTTACTTACAGGTGACAGTTACATGATCTGAATCAGCATAAGTGCAGAAAAAAATTATGTGAAAATTGTGTTGTGTTGTAAAACAACACAATTCTTTCTGTAAAGGAAGAAAGTCAGGAAATGCAGGAGCTCAACAACAGCTGAAGCCAGACACTAAAATGCAAAGAGGCCTCTCCCTATCTTTCACCCCCCTTTCCTAATGTGGCTGCAGTCTGTGTCTCCTACTGTAATTGGATAGACTCTTCTGTGATTCACAGAGCTGGAAACTGTATTTTTTAGGTTCAGTCACAGAAAAAAAAAACCGAGGAAATTAAATCCAACAATTCCAAGAATGGAAAATGTTTTAGATTTCAAATGCATACAGTTAGAAAATTGTCTGTAACCAAGTCAGTGTCAGGGTACTGTTCTAACTTGGAGTGGCTGACAGAAACAATGTATTTAGAGAAAAAGAGCTTTAAAAAAAGTGCTGAAGGGAAAAACCCATAAGTTTCCTCCATAAACATTCTTAATATCTTAAAGTTTTGTTTTTTCTGCTGTAAGACATATTTTTTGTTTGTTTTTGTTTTTTAGTTGAAACTCAGAAGTGATCTATTTTTAAAAAGGAAGTAATACAGAGGAAGTCTTGTTTGCTCATGCCTCCAAATTTCCTAGCATATTAATTTTTTAAAGATATCAGGAACAAAGTGTTTTGTTTGTTTGGTTGCTTTTTTACAGAGTTTATCAAAGTTGTCAAAGGCTTAACAATATCAGGACAACTAATTAAAAAGTTGAAAATTATAAAGAACTGCTTTACTTTTGTAGAAGTAGAGAGTGGTAGAGTGGTATTAAGGTTTCAAAAATACTATACTGTCATATTAAGAACTCTGGGAAAGCTAAAAACGCTAAGAAAAAATTATAAAGATGTATCCCTGTATTAAAAAAAAGTGTATGTGTTTCAGGATTTTTGTTTCAAAGGAGGAAATAAGATTTCAAATTTTTAAGACTGTAAGGGATCTACTCAGTATAATGCTAGATAAAATGCCAGGAAACATTTAACGTTTTCTTTATTAGTGTGCTATTGTTTTTGTTGATTCTTTATTTATAGGATTTCAGAGAATTTAAGCAGACTGGACCTTTCCCTAATTTTTCCATATATACATTGCTTTTAGCATGTAATTTTGGACAGCAATTTCTCAGAAACACATATATGGCATATCAGCAAAAATGCCTGTATATGCATTCTTGCTATTCTTTTTCTGTTTCTGTGTATGCACACACATGCACCACATATATACCTATATGTATGTATATGTATATTGTCATAAATTGCTTTAAAAACACATTAAATTATGTATATTCATATTATGTTCTCAATCATTTGCCCTCCAAAATTCATATGTTGAAGTCCTAATATCTCAGGATGCATTGGGAGATAAGGTCTTTACAGAAGAAATGATTTTAAAATAAGATTAGTAGAGTGGGCTCTAATTCAATATGAGTGGTGTCTTTATAAGAATAGGAAATCTATTGATTGACATGAAATAAAAATTTTCTCAAAGTTAAACCACTAAAATGATAGAATTTATATTTGTCCCACAGAGTTTCATTACAGTTGAGGAATTTGACTTGCAATGACAATTTTTCAATTGAAGAATCAAGAATCAATCAAAGATTTGGACCTATAAGGACAATTCTTTCAATTTTTCTTCCTTTTTTTTGTGTCATGTGTCTTTTTACTGTAAATTCTCTATTTTTATCAGTTTTTTTTTTGCTTGTCCCAAAAGAGGCATTCAGCAGTAATACCCCCAGTTTTTCCCAGTTTTCTATTATTGACCATGGAAACTTGAATTATGTGAGTTATGTAACCAAACATCACTTAAAATTTACTTAGAGTTTATATTGATCACATGACACCTGAGGAGCAGGCTTGGTTCTCTCTCAGATCAGCCTCAGAGAAAGAGAAAGACTGTCACAGAGAATTTTATAGATAATTCCCTTATTAGATTTCAAATTTCTGTTCCTTAATATAACTATCATGACATATATCATAAACAAATAGACTTACCAACTAAAGTGGCAAGATAGAAAGTTTTTCATGATGGCATTTTCCATCCGCATTATGTTAGGGCTTCCTGACCATCAAGTTTCAGACAAAATGTATAAAGTGCTTATATTAGAATTATCCTAGACTTATTTACTCCAGTCGTGAGTTTTTTGCCTAGACACTGTAGCTACCCTGTTGCCTCTTTTTGAATCTCAGAACCCAACTCTTCCCAGGTCCTTATGAATTATTTTACCTCTCAGTCAATATCCTTCCACTGAAATTTCTTTGTGCTTAGGACAGCCATGTTGGGTGTCTGTTGCTAGTGACTAAGAATGCTGACTTAATATTAGGTTGGTGCAAAAGTAATTGTGGTTTCACCATTAAAAATAAAGAAAGGCAAAATCGCAATTGCTTTTGTACCAATCTAACAGTTGACTGCTGAAGTTGCATTTTTGGAGATTAGGGAACTGTTAAATGTGCCAAGTTTTAGACAATCTGCTGTGGATTAAGACTTTTCACAGAATATGAGTACCTGAGAAACAGGTCATAGAACTTCTACAAGGTTTCAGGGAGATTAAAAGGTGATATAGGAGGATACCGAGGAGAGACATTATCTACTTCACAATTTTGTCTGAAATGAACTTAAGTACATAAACCAAACAGAAATATTAAAACAAATTGAGCACAAGGGGCAGAAAAAGCTGGGCGAAATCAGAAACAGATGCTTCTGTGATGTAATCCCGCAACTGAGGTCATGTACCTGAGTTCAATAGAACACTGGGCAAGTGACCAAATGTCAGGCAGATTGCACTGTCCTTGATAATTAAGACTAATTAAGTTGTGCTTTCATATAAGTCCAATGTTGGAGCATTTAGTATGTATTATAGATTAATCTTTTTTTATTGGGAACATTTATGTAACAAATTTACTGATCACATACTATGTGAAAATTATAGTATTTTCTCTTAAGCGTTTGTTTATCAATAGCTTAGGGTAAATTTGAATTGAAAAATTATAGGTTTTCTTCACCTCTAAGTATTACTACAGATTTTTAATTGTCACATATACATATACAAAGATATTGACCAAAGTAAAATGTTGTCTTTCTTTACGGTTTTTGCTTTTCAGGCATATATTTTTTAAAGGTTTCTATACATTTAGAACTTAGAAACTAAATTACAGAGAATTATATGTTCTTAAATTAACCATAGCTTCATTTGCCCATAAAGGTACAATTAACCTTTTTCTAAAAAGTCAGTGTTTTCTTGTCTTATATACATCTATATTTACTCCACTACATTGTTTGAGATCGAGTTTGACAGTCTGCATTCAAAATAATGGGATTAAGATTTGTACTTTTTCACACACAAATGCTTGTCTCCTGTCTTGTATTCATAGATAAATTTCTTAAAATGATTGTTTTTGTATGGAAATAAAGTGCATTGCATTTGCATCTCAGTAAAGATCATATTGACTGATCTTTACCAATTGTGTTTTACCTTTGTGGGAAATAAAATGAAACTTCATTAAAATGCTTTCATGATGAGCTTTATTAGAGATGAATTACCCATTTCATGGGCATATGCATTTCTACTTCATATATGTAGCTCATATAAAAGGCTGATTATAAGAACACACTCTGGATGTGCCACATTTTTACTATAAGGAAGGGAAGCTGTTTTAAGAATTTGCTCATTTTTTTTTTTGTTTGAGAAAATAAAAATTGCTTGCATTACTTATTTAAATTATTTATATCGATTATATTACCCATTAAATATAGATTGATGTTTGTTGACACATGCAATAAATATTCAAGAAATGTTTATATATTTACTTTTAAAATACTTAACTATCTTCTCTTTTTATGTCCTTCATGCCTTATTCTTTTGCAGAATTGTTTGGCACAAGGAAGCTCTTATATTGACTCAAATGGAAAACCTGATAAAGACTCACATATATAAAAAATACTTGGACATATACAAGCTTTGCTTTAACTCACACAAACACACGCACATGCACATAAATAGTATTTTTCAATATAGCCAGCATGCATTTATGAAATTTTTATACATGTGTTTGCTTAACAAAAGACTACATGTTTTTCAGCCTTTTAGTGTCTTTATTCTGTTCAATTAGTAAAATGCTTCAGATACATTTGCGCTTTTTCTTAGGTGTGTATTCAGTATCTATCACTCACCTGCTACTTCTGCCAATCTTACCCTGAAACTGAACGTCCTCTGGCGTAATGGTTGGCTTTTCTACTTGATAGTGGTTGAACATCATTATTAATCAGGCAATGCTTGCTACCCACAGAGCAGCCAGTGCCTGCTGTGATACATATTTTTAGGTGGTGCTCAGAAAACATAGAGGTGTGCTTCTAGATTATAAAGTTATAATGTATAAAGTTATAAATAAGCTCAAATGTTCACAAGAAAATATTTATTTTCTTAATGAATAAGGATTTTCATGAGTGATTATCTTAATGAATAATTACTCTGATGAATGATTTCTCACAACTAAGCTTTCCGTGACTACTTTCTGTTAACTGATTTATTTCTCAAAAATGACAAGAAGACTATTTTATTTTATACTTAAATACTTCTAGTACTTTCTTAAGATTGATAAGTGAATGGAACATTTGTTAATGATTACAATAATGATTTTAAAAGGAAAAATAGTTGATTCAATTGTTTTAAAAGCAAGTTATAAGTATTTTAGAAGATAATCTCTAATAGAAATAATGCAATTAAATACATATTGCTAATTGAATTATGTTGCTTATCACTACCCTGCTATTCCTGAAAAGGAAAAATGAAAGAATTATAGTAGATTAAGAGCATTCTTATTTGAATCTTTTACAGTAACTGAATACATATATATATATATACACACATTTCCTCTCCCCAAGCCAACACCACAGTTACTTCCCCACACACAGAGTATCCACTCCTGAAGTTTACATACATTCTATTGAATCTACAGGCAAAATACTCACTTTGTGCTTGGTGCTATTTCTGTGTAATATGATAGGACAAACCATAAAATGCTATGACATATCATATTTATTCTCTTCAAACTGGGGAATTAATAAAGAAACACGGAGAAAAAGATTATTTATTATCTAATCTTAAATTTAATAATGTGTGATGTAAATGTCACATAACCTGGTCTTCTAGATCTGGGCATAGCATTCAGATTTTTTTTTTAAGATCCCAGAGCAAGCCATTTATTATAACATGACTATTTTAAGAATGTTCAGCTCATTATTTATGTCTTTAGAAAATGCAGTCTAGGCATTATCAAACAAACCTTAAATGTAAGTATAATTGATTTTAAAGAGTAAATTGATTATCAAAAGGTCAAGTTAAAATATATTACATTGTTATTAAATGTGATTGTTTTTGTAACTCTACTGAAAAAAGGCCACATAGAAATCTCTGTTTTTGTGGCTTTCTGAAGTATTTTATTTCTGTTTTCTCCTTATGAATTCAGATAAAACTTTGGTAATAAATAAAAATCTTTTCTCACAAAAGCCAGATTTTGCAAACAGCTTACATCTCTATAAGGAGGAATATTTTGCATATGAGATGTGCATTCTTCTTTGTTCTCATTAGTAGTGAGTTGCTACACAGCAAGTAAGGCTGTAATACAATTTTGGGTATTACCTCTGTGGTTATGATCAAATATGTGAAAACATCTTCAAGATAAGATGCCCGTGACAATAATTGTTTCAGGTGAAGAAATGAGAAAATTATATAGATAACGAAAGTAAAACCCAAGTATCTCAGTTGCATGTCAATTTCTCTTAGACTCATTTGGTATCTGAATTATTTGTAAGTTTACAATATTTTCTTATTATACATGAACAGGATTGATCTGGACTTGCTGTCATCCCTTTCTATGAGTAAAATTTTTACTAAAATTAAGAAAACTTTCAATTACGAGATGAGTATTTTCTGTCAGAAAAAAAGTAATAAATGAAGAAAAAATTAGAGTAACCTGATGATTAAATTGAAGGGTATAAATCTAACTCAATGAGTTTAGAGGTTTTTATCCTTTTCGTTCACTGATGTATCCTTTGCATGTAGAAATGCTTCTGTAACACTGTAGAGGTTTAATAAATATTTGTTAAATGAGACCACTTTGATATAATAGTAAATACATAGATCTGCTAGGCTTCTCAGTATTTTAGTCAAACCCTACCTTGTTGTCTGTACATACACATAGTTTCCTTCTCTGACCTCTATTTACCATCCTACCTACCATCAAGTACTACAACATAAGCAAATCACAATTAGTTGGCTTGAAAGAGGCATCTATCATCTTTCCTTTCTTACATAGATAAATGTATGCCTATTAAATACCTTAATAAATGGATAAAAGGCCAGGCGAGGTGGCTCATGCCTGTAATCCCAGCACTTTGGGAGGCTGAGGTGGGAGGATCACAAGGTCAAGAAATCAAGACCATCCTGTTTACTAAAATTTCTTTTAAGGTTGAACCCTAGAATTAAAAAAATTTCTAAAGGTAATTTTGAATTTATAATCTTAGAAATATATTATTGATTTCATTTTTTTTTTTTACTCCAAAAGGGCTTTAAACACACTAGCATCCAGATATTCTGGGATATATAGCAGTATGGATCTATAGGTTACTTCCAGTTTTCTTGGTACAATGTTTAACAAAGATATAAGTAATTTTATCTCTGAGAATAAACCCAAAATGTCATTGATAGTGCACTGTTTACTTGTCTGAGCAAACTAGTAAACTACATATATCAAGTATAGGCTGAATTTAAATCTAGCTCACTATAAATAAAAACTTTAGCATTATTTTTCTAAGAGATAAATATTCCTTTTTTATTTTTCATCTAATAACCATGAAAAATTATTATATCCCATGAATGAAGGATAACTGACAGGTAGGGTGCCCTTGTTAGATATAAACTATGATGAATCAGATGTCATCTGTCATATTCATCAAAATGTTATGTCACTTTGATGATGTCTGATTTATTTTCTTTTGTAAGGTGAACAGCCTGACATGAATAAATTTTGATTTAATATGTTAAATGAGTAAGAAGAGAACACAGTACATAATTTATTAATGATATTCATTTTTATTATGTTTAAACTTGGGTTCCTATTTTCTTTTAATATTGTAATAAAAAATAATTGTTTTAATTCTCATGATTAAAATAGCTATGCTATGCAAAAATAGTTAATAGAAAATTATGACAAAAAATTTAGCAGTAACTCAATTATTGTGTTGCTCAAGGCTCATAAATACCAATTTAAGTTTAAATTTATTTGTAAACATGAATGTAATATATAAAACTCATTCTGGGCTGTTTTAAAGGTACATTAGAAGACTTTTTTTAGAATTAAGCTAACTGAAATAATACCTGAAATAAAAACAAAGTAGGTCACATTTGAAATTCAGTACCTTAAATATTTCAAATTCACTAACGATTACAGACAAATTCAACTCAGCCTTCAATTTTCCAGAGTTAATTGAAGTTTAGATATGGCTTTTAGGATAACAACTTTAATTTCCTTTTATTCTTTGGTATTTCACAAGTTGGCCATTGCAAAATAAAATTATTATATTAGAATATTGCACATTCAAGGTTTTCAGCATTTTTCTATTGCAAATATGAATACAAAAGGAGATGGAAGAAATACAAGGCCATATGAAGATCCTAACTAGGTTCTGTTGTGCTTTTGGATTTATTTCTAAGCTGTTATCTTGGATTATACTCATTTTGCATTTTCTTTTAATTGCTAGGAAGAAAACTAGTCTAAGAAAAAACATTTTGTTATTACATATTGGAATATAAAATTTATTTCAAATATGCCAGGTGCAGTGGCTCACACCTGTAATACCAGCCCTTTGGGAGTCTGAGGCAGGTGGATCACAAGGTCCAGAGATCAAGACAGTCCTAGCCAACATGGTGAATCCTCATCTCTACTAAAAATACAAAAATTAGCTGGTCATGATGGCATGCACCTGTAGTTCCAGCTACTTAGGAGGGTGAGGCAAGAGAGTCTCTTGAACCCAGGAGGTGGAGGTTGCACTGAGCCGAGATCACGCCACTAACTCTGGCCTGGTGACAGAGTAATACTCCATCTCAAAAGAAAAGAAAAAAAAACTATTTCAAATAACTTAAACTTTAAAAGCAAATTTATGTTACTTCGATTAGAGATGTACTGAACACTAACAAAAGAAATGCAATGGTAATTAAATTAAAAATTTATTTATTAATAACTGATACTTCTTTCAGACTTATCAACAGAATCAGTTATAGTAATTAAAATTCTGTTTTACAAAGTTTTAAAACCTACATTTTATAGTATTTCCACAGAACTGTAGATACTTGAAATAGAAAAGACCACTGGATTCATCTAAAGAATGCTATCCAATGGAAATATAATGTTAGTCACAAAGGTAAGTCAATGTGTGCAATTAATTTTAATAATATAATTCATTTAACTCAATATACAGAAAAATTTTCTTTTCAATAAATATAATTGATGTAAAAACGCTAAGATTTGTTGTTGTTGTTGTTGTTCTACATCTTTCAAATCCATGGTGTATTTTCTTTTCTCTAACTTTCTTTATTGTAAGACATTTATATTATTAGCAAGACTTCCAGTCAAAAGTTAAGTTTTGGGGGAGTAAAAACTTATACACACATTTCTGACTGTGAGAAGGAGGTGAAGTCCTGGAATCAATCCTCTGTGGATACCAAGCTACAACACTACTGCTCTCCACAGAGGCAACAGAGATGCTGGATAAAAGTATAAACATTAGAGCCTACAGTGGCTGAGTGTATTTATTACTTAGCATTAACTTTGGCATGTTATCTTTCCTCTTATTTGCTCCATTTACCCAACAATAGAATGAGAATAAGACTACTACTTATTTCACAGAGTGGTGACTCCAGATATATAATTTTTTTAATACAATGTCTGGCACGTAGGAGAATTATTGTATGTATTCTATTTTACTAGACTTGCTATCTTTACATAAATCATTTAACCTCTATCACTTACCTTTGTGGTTAAAAATCAGTTTGGAGTAATTATTCATTGTAGAATGCATTGCCACATAATAAACCTTTCTCATATGAATATTTGATGGTCAAGTAAAAAGCATGCATTTTCTTTTGAATATACTCTTTGTAATTCTGAGTCTCTCACCTTCTCAGAACTATTACAATCCAAAATCACTTACTAAAATTTTGGATATTTCTTTGATTTTTTAAAATATTAAATGATATAGTATTACAAGCTGCTACATATTTTAATACCAAGTGTGTTAGTCAGGACTTTCTAAAGGGAACCAGTAGGATAGATGTATATATAAAAGGGAGTTTATTAAGGAGTATTCACTCACACAGTCACAAGGTGAGGTCCCACAACAGGCAGTCTGTAAGCTGAGGAGCAAGGAAGCCAGTCCAAGTCCTAAAGCTGAAGAACTTACTGTCTGATGGTCAAGGGCAGGAAGCACACAGCACAGGAGAAAGATGTAGGCTGGGACACTAAGCCAGTCTAGTCCTTCCATGTGCCTCTGCCAGCTTTTATTCTGGCTATGATGGCAGCTGATGAGATTGTTCCCACCCACATTGAGGGTGGATCTGCCTTTCTCGGTCTGCTGACTCAAATGTTAATCTCCACGGGTGGCAACACCCTCACAGACACACCCGGCAACAATATTTTGAATCCTTCAATCCAATCAAGTTGACACTCGGTGTTAATCATCACACCAAGTTACCCATCTTTTTTCCTTTCATAGTATTTAAATCAAATTTCTGAATATGGTCATTTAACTTTTTGGTTTTCACTGGACCATGTGATTCATCCTTGTTTATTGTTTACTCCTTTTAATTAATTAATTTAATTTTTGAGACAGAATTTCACTCTTGTTGCCCAGGCTAGAGGGCAATGGCACGATATCAGCTCACTGCAAATTCCACCTCCTGGTTCGAGTGATTCTCCAGACTCAGCCTCCCAAGTAGCTGGGATTATAGGCACCCACCACCAAACCCAGTTAATTTTTTGTATTTTTAGTAGATACAGGGTTTCACCATGTCAGCCAGGCTGGTCTCAAACCCCTGACCTCAGGGGATCCCCCTGCCTAGGCATCCCTTTCTACTCCTTTTTAATCTTTACTTGGCATGCCACTTGATTATCATTGTCATTGTGGGCTTTTTTTTCTCTGAACTTTTAATCTATCTAAATTTCTCTGCTACTGAAGCAGCCCAAATTGAATGGCACTTTGATGCAATTCAACAGAATTACATAAGGAAGACTATCACCATGTGTCCCAGGGTGTTACAATTCTTTGCCTGCAGATCAAAGTAATAGTGAACATTTTTTATGCATTTACTGAACCATCAGCCAGATATTTTCACTGGATGATTAAGGCGATCTTAGAAGAAAGAAGTCAAAATTAATAATATTCAGGTAGAAATTCCAAAATAAAATCTACTTGAAAGTATATTCTTCAGAATTTCTTTTTAAGAGAAAGAGACTTTGGGTTTAGAATTGGACTTTGCCAAAATTTATTTTAGAAAGACAGATATTTGTCTAGTAAACAGAAGTGGGAAAGTAGGAGGAGAAAAATATGGAAATGGCACATGTAGACATAACAATAAAATTTTGCATTACTAGAGAGTTTATAAATAACTCATTTCTAAATGTAGCAGCATACAGAAAATATGTCCACTCTTTTTTGGTCTTTTGTGATGATACACCCAGATTTTTCTTGCCTGCAGTTTTAAAAATGATCTACTAATAAGTTAATTTTTTGGTAATTGCTTGATTATAGCATTATTATATTTTTAGTGCTCATAAATGCAATCGTATCTTTTGCATGTGTGTCCCTTTACAAAATTTGCAGAGT
Organism: Plecturocebus donacophilus; assembly: GCA_004027715.1. Classification (NCBI taxonomy): domain Eukaryota; kingdom Metazoa; phylum Chordata; class Mammalia; order Primates; family Pitheciidae; genus Plecturocebus; species Plecturocebus donacophilus. The sequence continues at coordinate 28,153 of PVKP010005509.1, read as the reverse complement.
ACATGCAAAGTACATATCAGTAAACTGAACTGCTTAGGATGTACAATTTCAATTAGCTGAAATTAGCCACCAAATGGTGGATAAGCTTATTGGAAAAGTACATATGATGCTAAATTTTTGAAATAAAGGTGTTTTAAAAAGACTTTCCTTCACTTTCAAAAAGTTATGAATGGCAAAAGAGAATACAAATCCCTAATGCAATCAGGACTTATTATAAAACGTGTAAGGAAATGATCAGATTTAGGCCATTACCCTTCCATGGTATTTTTTTAATTAATTAAAGAAGAATATTATTTCAGTGATTCTTTGTGATCTTCCTTTGAGTCTTAAATTTTATTAAATTTATTTATACTTTTATCATCATAATGAAGCTTACAAAAACAGAAAGTCTCATTTTTCATTGATTAATTTACCATATCTAGTCCAAAGTTAAGCTTTGATAATAGGTAAATGCTGCTGAAGAGTAAAATAATTCATTTTGTAACTGATTGTGGTTAATGCCTAGTACAGAAATTGCTGAATAAGGCAAGAACAAACTAGCAATCCCTAGAGGACCCACAGTCCCTCTGAAGGAAGTGGACTGCTCCTTCAGGGTCTGGCTGAAACCCCAAATACTGTGAGTACCCCAGCTGTGGAAGTGGGAAAGGGAGACCCTCCTCTCCCTAACACACACCAGCACTGGCGAACCTAAGGTCTGTTTGCTGGATAAGTTACTGACTTTACCTGGAGCAGAGTCAATTTAGAGAGCCGTGCATAATACAAGGGTAGAGGAAAGGCGCTGGGAACTCACTGGGTCCACAGGCAGCCCATTCCTTCCTGGCACCACGGGGATTCATCAGGAGGGTGGCCATAGGAGCATGGGGTAAAACTCCACAGGGAGAAGGAAATCTCTAGCTGAACTTTGTAACAATCTGAACAGGGTGAGAAGCCTCCTGGGCAGAACATGGGTGAGGGCACATATCTGGTGTGGAGACTCCACAGGTGGGGGAAGAACCAAGACCTTTTCTTTTGCAGCTAGGAGTTGGGCAACCGTGGGTCACTTTTCAAGCCTGTCTCGCCCTCCACCTAGAAACAGACTCAGGATTATTGTGGGTGTTGACATGGTAGGAGTGAGACTGGGCCTTTGGTTTGCATGGAGCTGAGTGAGACCTGTGACTGCCAGCTTTACCTTACTTCCCTGACAACCTGATGACTCAGCAGAAGCAGCCATAATCCTCCTAGGTACACAACTTTAGTGACCTGGGTATCTCCCGGCCATCCTTCACAGCAGCTGCAGAAAGACCCATCCAAGAAGAGTCTGAGCTCAAATACACTTAGCCCTGGCCCCACCTGATGGTCCTTCCCTACCCACTCTGGTAGCAGAAGACAAATTGCATATAATCTTGGGAGTTCTAGGGCCCTTGCCACAGCTGGTCCCTCACCATAGTACTACAGCTTTCTCAAAAGCACCACCTCCTGGTGGGATGCCAACCAGCACAAAAATCGAGCATTAAACCACCAAAGCTAAGGACTCTCACAGAGTCCATTGCACCCCTCGCCACTTCCACCAGAACAGGTGCTAGTATCCATGGCTGAGAGATCCATAGACAGTTCACATCACAGGACTCTGTACAGGTAATCCCCAGAACCAGTCCAGAGCAGGGTAGACTCGCCGGATGGCTAGACCTAGAAGAGAGACAGCAATCACTGCAATTCAGCCCACAAGAAGCCACATCCACAGGAAATGGGGGAGAGAACTACCTCAAGGGAACACCCTGTGGGACAAAAGAATCTGAATAACAGCCTTCAGCCTTAGACTGTCCCTCTGACAGAGCTTACCCAAAAGAGAAGAACCAGAAAACCAACCCTGGTAATATGACAAAACAAGGCTCTTTAACAGCCCCCCAAAATCACACTAATTCACCAGCAATGGATCCAAACCAAGAAGTTATTCCTGATTTACCTGAAAAAGAATTCAGGAGGTTAGCTCTTAAGCTAATCAGGGAGGGATCAAAGAAAGGCAAAGCCCAACGCGAGGAAATTGAAAAAATGATATAAGAAGTGAAGGAGAAATATTCGAGGAAATAGATAGCTTAAAGAAAAAACAATAAAAAATTCAGGAAACGTTGGTTACACACTTAGAAATATGAAATCCTCTGGAAAGTCTCAGCAGCAGAATTGAACAAGTAGAAGAAAGAAATTTAGAGCTTGAAGACAAGGTCTTTGAATTAATTCAGTCCAACAAAGATAAAGAAAAAAGAATAAGAAAATATGAACAAAGCCTCTAAGAAGTCTAGGCTTATGTTAAATTACCAGACCTAAGAATAATCGGTGTTCCTAAGGAAGAAGAGAATTCTAAAAGTTTGGAAAACATATTTGGGGAAATAACCAAGGAAAACTTCCCCAACCTTACTAACAGCTTAGATATTCAAATACAAGAAGCTCAAGGAACATCTGGGAAATTAATCACAAAAGGTCTTGCATAGGCACATTGTTATCAGGTTATCCAAGGTTAAGATGAAGGAAAAAATCTTAAGAGCTGTGAGGCAGAAGCACCAGGTAAACTATAAAGGAAAACCTGTCAGAGTAACAACAGATTTCTTAGCAGAAACCCTCCAAGCTAGAAAGGATTGGGGCCCTATCTTTAGCCTCCTCAAACAAAACAATTATCAGCCATGAATTTTGTGTCCAGTGAAACTAAGCACCATTATAAAGGAAAGACACAGTCATTTCAGACAAACAAATGCTGGGAGAATTTGCCATTACCAAGCCACCACAACAAAAACTGCTAAAAGGAGCTCTAAATCTTGAAGCAAATCCTGGAAACACATCAAAATAGAACTTCTTTAAAGCATAAATCACACAAGACCTATATGGCTATTGTAAATTGAACTGCATTCTTTATTTTGCTCTCAGTTTGAAAGCTCAGATTTTTCACGGTGCAAAAATTCTCGTCACTGGTTCCTTCTCAACTAGAAACATTGGCATTTCTAATTTTTGAAATTATTTTCATCCAGGTAGAGTTTTTAAGATTTCTTTCTTTCTCTGTAATATTGTTTTTTCCCCTTTCCATTTTGCCCCATCCCCAGCACATGCAACTCTAGAGAATGCTGGGTAAGGTCTTTCAGCGTTGCTTCTATAGCTCTATGCACTTCTTTTGGCAGGTTTTATATTGGGCTGTGCAAGGATGGACCTTATAGGTAACAGACAGCTGAGGCCAATGTAACTGGGTGTTTCACATGAATCTTCTTTACTGGCAGAACTTTCTGTTGCCTCAGGCAATGAGTTGATTCATGGAATATATAGTGTGTTCTGAGTGTCCTCCTCAGCTCTGAGGGGCCAGGCCAGGCCAGTTCACTTACAAGTCCCTTCACGGCAGGCACAAGCAGCAGTGCCAACAGAGAAACCCAGTCAGCAACCACCAAGTGCCCAAAGGTGTGCCTAGGAATGGAGCTGAAAAACCACCTCAGCTCCAAGTTCTCTGCACAGAAATGGGAGATGGACCAAACTTCTAATTGAGAGAGAGGGCACTCCAGATGCCTGGAGATCCACCTGATCAGAGCATAGAAGGCCTTGCCCAACCAGGATTTATGGCCAGGAAGAGTATGACAGCTCAGGTTGCTGAACCAGATGAATGGGTATTCCAAATGCCTGGGGATCTGCCTGGGCATGAAGCAGAGATGGCCAGTCAGCACCAGGATCTTTTTAGCAACCAACACCATCACACAGGCCATTTGCTAACATTATCCTCTCTGAGATATGGGATGTCTTTCATGATTCTAGCATATTCACAATTTTCTTCTTGAATTTAAGCCCACAGAGTTAATCTTTATGTGCTATCTTGCTGTTCCCAGGTATTGAAACATATTGAAAACCTTTAATCCACCATTTAACCAAAACTATTAAAACCAAGACAGATTATTTAAAAAAAATTCTACTTCTAATGTTCTAAGGAAAAAGGAATATTTAGTATTCTGCCTTGTGGGAAATGCAATTAGTAATACATTGCGATTAAAATACAATTATTATATAGGAAGACAATTAGAATTCTATTATTCTTATATGGCCCCTTTGAGCATGAGTAAACATGATTTCTAATTTTTAAGATTATTAGTTACCAATTAATGTTTCCTCACAGCGGGTGTCTCATTTTTTCTTTACAAGTTCCCTTTAAAATCAATAAATAAACCTGTAGTTGAATATGCACATTTCTACCATGTTAGCAAAGATAGTCTCCTCTTGAGCATCCTGAGGAGATAATTTTGCACTTCGTACTTTGCTTCTATTAAACATTTATTTTAGGATAAGTGCGGAGCAATCCCAGCTACCTGAGAGGCTGAGCCAGGGGGACTGTTTGAGGCCTGGAGTTTGAGATTCATCTGGGAAATATAGGGAGACCCTGTATCAAAAGAAACAAAACGATTTTTAAAAATGTTTTCCCTTAATATTTTAACTAAACTTCTTTATGTAATGTAATGAAATAAATACATGCCCCTTTTTTTCCCTCCAACTATCCATGATAATTTGTCAAAAATATATTGGGGCATATAGTTAGATTTAACAGATAATCCCACAAAATATTTTTGGAGAATATTTTCTCAAAACGATGTATTCTATTGTATTAAGGGGAGTGCTATTAGCAAACATTTGTTTGGAGAACTATGTGGTAGGCGCAGTTTCATGCCAATGTTGTATGGATCGTAAATATACCAAAAGTAACTATAGATTCCAACCAAAATCAGTTGAGTGAGAAACAAGTTTAATTGAAAGCTACAGACGACTTCTAAGCACAGATTAGATATTATTTTCCCTTTGAAGTGGCTACTGATTTGTTTGCTTGCAATAATCTTCTGGAGTCATGTTTGATAGTTGGAGGGATTGCCTCCTCACAAGTAATTCAACTCGTCTGAAAAGGCCTCTTCATTTTACAGTTTACATTTACTTGATATTTCTGCGGCCACCTACATGGGTTAGCTAATAGAGTAAAATATTAACAACCAAGTCTCTTCTTGGTGCCATTTACACAAAATATGTGTATTTGTTAAGGCTTGTCGTATTATACTTGAGCTATCCTTTATGTCTGCAGTTTTACCCCTTGAATATAAGCCCATCGAGGACAGCAATGTCTTATTTAGCTTTATAGATTTAACACCCAAGATAGAGTCTTCCACCTAATATTTGCTTGATCAATAATTAAAAATGGCTCATGAAATTTAGAAATATGGGCATTAGATACAAGTCAAAATAAGTATTTTCAAAGCTAAGTCATTATTTTAGAAAATGGCATAGTTAATTTTTAATAAAAACTTTTCCAGAAGTAACTTTACAATTCATTTATATAGCTTACTGACTTCAATCACTCCTTTTTTATATTACTGTGATCTTTGGAAGAGTTTGAAAACATGTCACTGTGGAAAGTTATCATTCTTTATAGGTGAAAAGCTGTCACAAGTACTTTTCACCAATGAGACATTTGCTTCAGGAAAAAATGAATTACAAGAATTTTTATCTATCCCTAAGATTAGCTGTAACAGTTATTTCTTTATTACCCACATGGTCAGACAAAGTAGAATATTTCTTCTCAGGTATGTTTGGCATTGTTCAAGTTGTATGGTAATGAAAGTATTTTGTAATTCTGTTTGAAATAGTAACTGAAAAGTAACTTTAAAAATACGACATTTAAAATTTTTCAACCAGGACTACTAAAAAGGTGCATTCATAGGTTTTTCTGCAACTTGGTACATGGCTTTGCCTTTATAGAGATACTCATGATGTTCCTTCAAAACCTCATACTTGCAGCCACTTTTCTTCACAAGGAAATAGACTTCATTGTTATAAAAAAAATCTGAGTAAGCATTTATATACAAAATGAAAGTCTATGAAGAGTCCAGAATTGCTGATTTGAACCACTCTGAGCTTTCATGTTTTCTCCATAAAACAGAAATTCAGCAACTCATGTTCCTTGTCTAAATTTAAAATTGGGATTTAGACATCTAAAAATGAAGAGAAAATGGAGAAACTTACATTATTATAACAATGAATTTTGAATAAATTACTTAAAATGCATTTCAAATTAAATGGTCTTTTACATGCATGTATGCATATACATACACACTAATGCACTTAAAATACACTGCTGACAACAGATGTCAATGCTGAGCAGTATCGGTTTCTCTAACCAAAGTAAAGGATCTGCCTCTACATAAAGGACCTGGCACACAAAAACACAAGATGTATTCTTCGAACATATAGCCCATACATTTAAAATAATTATATTTATTTGTACCTGTTTTAAGAATTTTGTGGTTTTCATTTTTTTATCTTAAATTAGAAAAAAATATTCTTTATTGACTTTAATAATTAAATATTAAAATTAATAAGAATTTAACTTTCTGTTCTCATTTACTGTATTTTTCTTAACCATTTATTATTTATAACACAAGGTTAGCATCTTCATATTATAAACTCAGACAGATAAAATAGGTTTTCTTTCTAAATCTCCTGCACTGACTGCCAAATAAATTATAATCACAGATGTACCACGCTTCATTTAGGTTTCAACCCACTTTCACTTCATTAGGAACTTGACTACAATTTTCATTCATTCTGGAATTTCTCAAAAATGGCCTTTTAAAGTTTGAATGATTTTAAAATTCTCTTTCTTTTTTTTCGTTTGAGATGGAGTCTCACTCTGTCATCCATGATGGAGTGCAGTGGTGTAATCTCAGCTCATTGCAACCTCCGCTTCCCAGGTTCAAGTGATTCTCCTGCCTCAGCCTCTTGAGTAACTGGAATTACAGGCACGCACCACCACATCTGGCTGATTTTTGTATTTTTAGTAGAGTCAGGGTTTCAGCACATTGATCAGACTGGTCTCGAACTCCTGACTTCATGATCTGCCTGCCTCTGCCTCCCAAAATGATCCTGGAATTACAGGCATGAGCCACTGTGCCTGGCCAGAATTCCCTTTCTTTATCCACACATACATGCTGCATAATAAGGTGTTTTGAAGATTACCTAACAATTAATATAAAACACCAGACACACCATATGAAATTAGTAAATGGTAGCTATTATTAGTACTGTTGTTGTTGCTGTTGTTATTTACCTCATGTCAACATGCCGGGAGATGCCAGCACATCAGCAGTAAAGCTCTAATTCTCTTCTCTCTAAATTTGTTATCTTGATGCAAACCAGTGGTTACATTCTTTGCAAGCCCTGTATGTGTTTTCTTAGCTTCAAAACTTTTACTACATTTCTCACAGAATTGGAGTTTAAATAATAGTTGTATCAATAATAAAACATTAAGATTGGTGGGAACTTTGTTCAGTACTTTTTACATACCTCATCTCATTTAATCTCCATAACTTTGTGCTACAGGTATTATTAGCTCTGTTTTACAGGAAAAAACATGAAGGCTCAGAATGGTTCAATAACTTGCCTAAGCCAGTATAGCTTGTAAATTGTTAATTCAGAATTCAATCTCAGCTGTGTTTCGTTTCCAAGGCAAAAACTTTAAATACCTCATGGTATAATTGTGAAAAAAAGAAAGAAATAAAGAGTTTCAGGTAGAACAATTCCTGTGCAGCAACATCTAATTAATATATTCTAGAAAATTACAGTCTCTTAAAAGGTAATGTCTACATAATTCAGCTATAATCTTTTACCCAGGGCAGAGAATTAAAACACCTTATAAGCATGTAAGCATTATATGAACTCTTGAGCATATAGAGTCTAAAAATTGAAGGTAAAAATTCTGATTTCTTGGTGATACTTTCTTGATATCTCTATTAAGTCTGAGTTTCAGTAGAACTCCCAATTTAATTGGACCTTTTTTTAAAAAAAAAATGGAGATATTTGAAGTTAAATGTTGAGTTTCTGAATAGAAAATGCTTTTAAAGCAAAATGGCCTTTATTCTTTCTTTGCTATGACAGAAGCCACCTTCTTAAAAGACTGAACACAAATGTAATGTGATATTTGCACACCCTGGCAGAAGAAATCTGAAGTTTTATAATTACTTAAGTTCTATGTATCATTGGACATCATGACATCATGTTATTAGTACAAATGATGTTTTCCTAGTGGTGTAATTAAGGGATTTCATTTTTGTAATGTAATGCAATTGCCTCAATGACCTATTGCATTATAACCTGACAATTTTAAGTGTTAAAACTTTGAGAATTTTGTCTAGGTCCTAATGGATGTAGCATATATGATATCTTACAATATTTAAAAAGACCATGCTTTTAGCAATATTTACCAATAGGGAGGATTAATGGGCAAAACCAAAGTGCAAGCTAAATAGTAAGTCACTGAATACATATTCATTAAAATAAGTGAATAGTAAAAGTAGTGATAATTTTATATGGTATTATAGCTTATAATGAGCTTTCAAAAATATTCAGACACTTGTTTTTCTAACAAATAATTATAATTATGGAGCAACTATATTTGGTAAGCATGAGGTTATTAAAACGAACATGATAGGCTCCTTTTATTCAAGAATGTTATGGTCTAATAGAAAATACAGATAAGTAGGTGAGTTTAATAAATTTCCTAGCACAGTATCTAACACATAATAAAATATAATGCTTCTGCATTGAAGAAAGAGTAAATAATGAGCATAGCATAATCGAGTGATATTGACTAAAGTGATATGATTAATAATGCTAGCAACAACGATAATAATTAAGTATAGTAATAAGGCTGACAGCTGACATTTATTGAAGGATTACTATCTATAGGACACTGGTGACACTAAACATGTGCTGCTTCTTTTAGTTCTTACAGCAGCCACATAAAGAACAGAAGTTGTTACACAATTTTCAAGGCCCTAAGTGAAAGAAAATGTTGGGCCTTTCATTCAGAAACTGTTAATTTTAAAATGGCAAAAGCTAAGCATCTATATTTTTAGTAGAGATGTGGTTTCACCATGTTGGCCAGACTGACCATTCCCATTTATTGGGAATGCTTGCTCATATGTTTTTCTAAATGTTTGTAAATCAGTGCTTTATGAAAATATTCTTGCTATAGTATGCAGGATTACTTAAAATGGATAAGGTTGGATTCAAAGTCCATTTCCGAGGCTGTTGAATTAATCCAAGCTGGTGATGATTCGCTATATGTTATAACTCTAATTTGTTCACGTGGAAAATTAGAGTTATAACATTAATGCTGATGCCTAGTATATTCCTTTTCAATAATGAGATTATAAAGACCTGGCTGGGCGGAGTAGCTCATGCCTGTAATCTCAGCACTTTGAGAGGCCGAGGCAGGCTGATTATCTGAGGTCAGGAGTTCCAGACCAGCCTGACTAACGTGGTGAAACCCCATCTCTACTAAAAATACAAAAATTAGCTGGATGTGGTAGCAGGTGCCTGTAATTCAAGCTACTTGGGAGGCTAAGACAGAAGAATCAGTTGAATCTAGGTGGCAGAGGCTGCAGTGAGCTGAGATTGCACCACCGCACTCGGGCCCGGGCAACAAGATCAAAACTCTGTCTCAAAAAAAAAAAAAAGCCCTAAGTACTACCTTTTCAAGGCTATTCTAGATCATTTTATTTGTAACATCCTAAGCCTAAGTATTCTTATAACCATTTCTCTCCAAGGAGAGTTATTATAAAAATATTTTAGATTGTTCTCAGTAGTGTAATATTTGAACATTGTTTAAACATTGAAAACTACCAAAATTATCTACCAGGTTTTTGGTGTTAGAACTTCAGCTTGGATAAACTTTACTTGTAAGTCCAGTTAGCGCAGTAATGTTACTTATCTAGGACACCGGCAATATCATAAGCCCATCAGCTGTCCTTACTCATGCCACCATCACAATCCTGTTTGTGTTACATCACCCTACCCCAGGTCATTTCTTTCATTGTTGGCCACCTTCACACTCTTTATATTTTATTTTATTGAAATTGTCTTCCATTTAAAATACAACTTCTGGACTTCTGGCTAAACACAGAAGATGATCTCAGTTTCCTACCCAAAACAACACACATTAAAACACTGAAATGCCTGAACTAGATTTTAGAAAGAAATATACCCAAAAGAATAAGAGGAAAAGAGACAACTGGATGTCAAAATTTTAAAGCATAAATGTCAAAAAATTATGCCAAAAGAAAAACTAAGAGATAAGTGTTCACTGACAGACCAGGTGAGACTGAAACCTACCTGTTGGCGGAGAGGAAGCCCATGAGGACCAAGTCAGTCTCTCACGCAGAACTTGCACGTGTGTGCGTAGCAGATGCACCAAGGACTCAGAGTATGGGAGTGACGGGAAGTTCTGAAAGAGAAAAGGTCTGTTGAAAACCAACACCACCCAAATACACCTTGTAGGAGAGAATACTTTTATGCTCTTGAGGCATAAAATCAGAGACTGTAGATCAGTAACTTCAGAAGCTACTGAAAGGGTGGTAGGTTCTGAAGTTACTGATCTATAGTGTCTCTAACTGAATGCCACAAGAACATAAAAGTCTTCTCTCCTACAAGAGAAGGAGCATAAAAGTCTTCTCGTATTGCACGAAAGGTGGGGAGATTAAGTCAAATTCTCCGAATTAAGTAACAGTGGCAGCCCCTTGCCCCACATTCGGCTTCCAGTGCATATGTATGTATATGCTTAGACACCTAGGGCAAGAGGAGGCTGAATTCCCCTCTGGAGACAATAAAAGACCAATGACAGATTAAGTGAAAGATTTACAAGTATTGCTATTTGGAGGCCATTCCCCAATCTTCTACATTGATTTTCATTCATTCACAATTCCTACCAGGCTCACAGAACTTCCAGAGAGTACATTAATGCCTCATAGCTTATTCTGAAAGTACAACTAAGAAATGTGACACATCTGAGGGAGTCAATATCAAACAAAAATGGATATGAATAAAACAGATACAAAGTAGAAGGCAGAAGAAATTTAATTCTTATGGTAAGAATAACAATAAACAATCAGATAATAGAAATTTTTTTTAATTGAATTCTGCTGGACTATGAATTACATAATAATAAATAGTGAAAAGACATTTTGGAAAATCACTGAGAGAGCAAAATGAAATAGAGAATTATATAAATTAGTAAAATTATAAATTATTACAAAACCTGATAATTAATTGTGGGAAAGCCTGGTGTGGAGGAAACTGTGAAATAAATGATGGAAGAATAATTTACAAAGTTAAGAGACATGAAATGTTCAGTTCAAACAGCACACCGAGTACCTGGATAAAGAATTTTAAAATACCCATATTAAATTATCAATAATGACTATAAAAATCTCAAAGCACCTGAGAAAAAAATAAACAATCTTAAAATATCATGTTAAATAATGGTGCTACTTTATTGAAGCAACCCTGGAAATTAGAAATCATTGAAGAAACCTTTCAAAATCCAAAGGATGTTTATTTTCAATAAAATAGTTATAATCTTTCCATTTTATCTATCATGTATCAGTGTAAAATAAAGATGTTTCTGTAAATGCCTCTCTCAAAAACGTTGCCTCTCATGCTTTCTTTCTCTGAAAGCTACTTGGATAATATTACATTCAAACAAACAAAATCTAGCAAATAAAATAAGAAGGAATACATTCTGGGAATGGCAAGAACTCTCCAGCATAATGGGCCTGGAGATCTGTCTTAAAAATCACGACAGATTGCTAGACACTGGGTGCATAGGAGGAGATAGGGTTCTTTACTATCACAAACACCAGAAACAAAGACAAAATCTACTACTTCATATGGGTCCAACAAGGGGTTTTACTATTACTCTGAATAACTTTGAGGAAAAATAACAATTAGTGTGTAGAGAATCAAGCAAATAAAAAACAATAGCAAACACTACATTCAAAAAAAATGTTGAAGGCCAGGCACGATGGATCATGCCTGTAATCCCAGGACTTAGGGAGGCCAAGAAAGGCGAATCATGAGGTCAGGAGTTTGAAACCAGCCTGGTCAACATGGTGAAACCCCTGTCTCTACTAAAAATACAAAAAATTAGCTGGGTGTGGTGATGGGTGCCTGTAGTCCCTGCTACTCAGGAGGCTGAGACAGGAGAGTCGCTTGAACCCAGAAGGCAGAGGTTACAGTAAGCTGAGATAGCACCTCTATACTTTAGCCTGGGCAACAAGAGCAAACCTCAGTCAGAAAAGAAAGAAAAAAGAAAAGAAAAGAAAGCGATAGCATTACTTCCGGGGCTCACCTGTTTTACCGTGTGCTCGTACCCTCTCTTACCATCATTGCCTTAGTTTATCTCCCTTCCCTACTATGACATTTGTATTGTGAATAGTTTTCCTACTGCCATTATTACTTCTCTCTAATCTATTCTTCAGCTTGCAATTAGAATGATTTTTAAAATAAAATTTAAAAACTGGTTAAATTACTCAGAGAGGAAACAGTTTTACATAATACATGGTAATTACCAAATGTGAAAGTTTTCACTTAAGTAAAGGGGACAACTTGAAAAATAAGTTTAGAGATAAGGCAATAAAACTTTAAATTATTCTTTATCAGTTTTCATTCAATCTGTGAGAAGTTAGCTGATCAAATAAGGTTCCAGAACGGAGAAGAGGTAGGAAGTCAGAGCTTAAAAAGCCCAACCTGTTTGCAATATAAAGGTACATTTTAGTTACAGGTATTTGTTTGGTGATGCTTACAATTGTTTAAAAGCAAAATGACAAGAACCTTGGTTAACTCAAGGCAGGTGGAAATATAAAAACAGAGGTTAAATAAAAGCATTTAAGAATGAAAAACAAACTTGGATGTTGTGATAAATTTGACATGCAGTGTTATAAAGAGGAAGGAGGCAGTTATTTTTTTGTGTGGTATTATTTAAGAGAAAGTTTTTCTCCATGAAAAAAACTTTTTATTTACAAAAGAAAAAATGCATAAAATTGAAGATATATTCAAATTTTTTTAAATTCTAGTACAGTCTACATCACCAGGTTCTATTGTTAATGAGAAGAGAGAATGAAAAAAAAAAACAAGCTGCTCAGTAATTGTTATTCATTCATTTACTCAGTTATTCACTAAATAATTAATTGGAGACTTTGATAACACAATAGAAAGATTATTTAAAAATAAAGGTAACAAGAGTTTACATATTTATGGAAGTATACATCAAACAAACAATACAAATTTACAGGTAGGGTTCTATTCATGACCGATAATAGCTAATCACTAGAAACTGTAGCCATATTTATCTAAGGAAATTGTTATAATTTTGGTCTAGATTGTATTTCTCTTCAGCTGATACTCTAGTCTGAGGTCCATGGTATTTGGGTTCACTTATTTTTTCAGGGAACCTCTTGCAAAGATTGTCTTGATGCTGCATATAACACCAATTTGTTTCCCACCAATGTCAGTTTTTAAATATCTGTATGCAGTTACTAAAATATTTATTTCTCAAAGTAGTTTTTACTTTTTATTCTCTCTGAGAACTCTGATTTCTGCCTTTATGCTGTTCTCCTGTGTTCAAGTATGGATTTTAAATAGTGGTTTTCTTTGGATACAAGTTAAAAATAATCCTTCCTCACAAAGAAGCCAATAATGACATTATAGTTTTTAAAAATCACTATTGAACACACAATTTTTAAAAATGATTATCACTTTCAGCTAATAACTCACAGGCCACATAGTATGAGTTATGTCAGCTCGACCCAAGTAACTGACAGAGTTTTTCTTATCTTCTAATTAAATTGCTTTAATCACTGATTATGGTTCTTCACATGAATACATTTTAGACTGCTTTCTGGTCATACACAAGATTTAAAATTCCTCAGAAACTTAATGCTTTTTCTTCTTTCTCCTTACCTGTCTCCTGGGAAACTCTGTGAAAACTTTAGCCTGAACGGGAAGAGTTTAAATGTTTACATTAGCACATGCTAGTCCTCACAGCAGAAAAATTTGCTTGCTTTTGTTAATTGAATTCTATTTTTTTGTTATCATTTATAATGTGCCAGTGTTTCTAAGAATTATATAGTATACATAAAGACTTACAACAGACAACTTTCTGACATTCTCTTTTTAAATTAGTTTTTATCTTTGTGAATACATAGTATATAGTGTAAATATGAGGTATATACCATATTTTGATGTGGACATTGTGTATATATTTATGGGATACATGAGCTATCTCTTCAATATAATAATTTCATTTCTTTTGGGTATATACTCAGCAATGGGATTGCTGGATTATATGATAGTTCAAGTTTTAGATTTTGGAGAAACCTTCATTTAAGTCTCCATAGTGTTTGTACTATTTACTTCTTACCAACACTGTATAAAAGTTCTCTTTTATCTACATCCTTGCCAGCCTGTGTTGCTGCCTGTCTTTTGAATAAAAGCCATTTTAACTGGGGTGTGAGGCTATCTCATTGCAGTATGAGTTCACACTTCTCTGATGATCAGTGATATTGATGATGTTTTCATACACCTCTTTGTCATTTGTGTGTCTTCTTCTGAGAAATGTGTATTCAGAAATTTTGCCTATTTTAAATTGGATTATTAGGTTTTTTTCTTATTGAGTTGTTTGGGCTCCTTATATATTCTGGTTATTAATCCCTTGTCAAATGGGTAGTTTGCAAATATTTTCTTCCATTCCGTGGGTTGTCTCTTCAGTTTCTTGTTGTTTACATTGCTATGGAGAACCTTTTTAACATGGTATAATCCCATTTGTCCTTTTTTGCTTTGGTTGTCTGTGCTTGTAGGATATACTCAAGAAATCTTTGCCCAATGTCCTGGGGAGTTTCTCCAATGCTTTCTTGTAGTACTTTTATAGTTTAAGGTCTTACTTTTAAGTCTTTAATCCATTTTGATTTTTTAGTAAGTCAAGAGATAGGGCTTTAGTTTCATTCTTCTGCATATGCACATCCAGTTTTTTAAGTGCCATTTAATTAAGAGATTCTCCTTTTCACAATTATGTTCTTGGCACCTTTTTCAAAAATATGTTCACTGTAGATGTATGAATTTAAGTCTGGGTTTTCTATTCTGTTCATTGGTTTATGTGTCTGTTTTTATGCCATTACCATGCTGTTTTGGTTAAAACATAGCCCTGTAGTAAATTTGAAGTCAGGTAACATGATTCCTCCAGTTTATACATTTTACTCAGGATGGCTTTGGCTACTCTGGGTCTTTTGTGGTTCACTGTGAATTTTAGGATTGTTTTTTCTATTTTTGTGAAAAATTTTATTGGTATTTTGTTAGGGATTTTATTGAATCTATAGATTGTTTTGGGTAGTATGGACAGTTTAACAATATTGATGATTCCAATCCATGAACATGAAATATCTTTCCATTTTGTGTGTGTGTGTTTTTTTCAATTTCTTTCATCTGTGTTATAGTTTTTATTGTAGAGATCTTTTACTTCTTTGGTTAAGTTTACCCCTAGGTGTTTTATTTTATTCATAGCTATGGTACATGGGATTATTTTCTTAATTTCTTTTTCACATTGTTCACTATGGCTGTATTGAAATGCTACTGGTTTTTGCACATTGATTTTATATCCTGCAACTTTACAGAATTTGTCCTAACATCTTTTTGGTAGGGTCTTTAGGTTTTTCCAAATATAAGTTATATCATCTACAAACAAATAATTTAACTTCTTCCTTTCCAATTTGGATACCCTTTCTTCCTCTTTTCTGATTATTCTATCTAGCAATTTCAGTACTATGTTGAAGAACATAAATGAAAGTAGGCATCCTTTTCTTATTTCAGATCTTAGAGGAAAGGCTTTTAATTTTCCTCATTGAGTATGATACTAGCTGTATGTCTGTCATATAGGGCTTTCTTTGTGTTGAGGTAAGTCCCTTGTACACTGAGATTTTTGAAAATTTTTACAGTAAAGGGATATTGAAATTTATCCAATAAATTTTCAGCATCAATAGATTATTATCCTATGGTTTTGTCCTTCATTTAATTGATAGATGTATTACATCACTGGATTATGTATGCTGAACCACCCTTGCATCCCTGGGATAAATACCATTTGGTAATAATGAGTCATCTTTGCAATCAGTTGTTGAATTTTATTTGCAGGAATTCTTTTGAACATTTTTGCATTTGTGTTTATAAGTAATATTGGCCTGTAGTTTTATTTTTAAAAATTTGTCTTTGTTTGACTTTGGCATCAGAGTAATATAAGCCTTGCAGAATGTGTTTGGCAGTAATCTCTCATATTCTGTTTTGGGGATAGTTTGAGTTTATAGTTCTTTTTAAAATATTCAGTAAAATTCAAGAGTGATGCTATCAGATCCCAAGCTTTTCTTTCTTGAAAGTCTTTTTATTATGGATTTAGTTTTGTTACTTGTTATTGTCTGTTCAGATTTTTAATTTCTTCATGGCTCAATCTTGATAGATGGTATATTCTAGGAATTTATTATTTTTTCTAGGTTTTCCAATTTATTGGCATATAGTTCCTCATAATAGTCTGTAATAATCCTTGGAATTTCTGCAATATCTGTTGTAATGTCTCTTTTTTATTTCTGATTTTATTTGGGTCTTTTCCCCTTTTTTCTTGGTTTGTCTGACTAAAGGTTTGTCAATTTGGTTTATTATCAAAAAATCAAGTTTTCTTTTGTTGATCTTTTGTATTTTTAAAATTTCAATTTCCTTTATTTCTGCTTATATTTTTATTATTTCTTTCCTTCTATTAATTTTGGGTTTGTTTGCTAATGCTTTTCTAGTTCATATGCAACATTATGTTGTTTATCTGAAGTTATCTCATTTTTTTCATGTAGGTGTTTATTGCTATAAACTTTCATCTTATTACTGCTTTCACTGCATCACATAGGCTTTGTTATGCCACATTTCCATTTAAAATTGTTTCAGAAAAATTTTAATTTCCTTCTTAATTTCTTTATTCCCCCACTTGTCACTCAAGAGTGTATTGTTTAATTTCAATGTGTTTATGTAGTTTTCAAAGTTCCTCTTGTTATTGATTTCTAGTTTTATTCCATTGTGGTCAGAGAAGATACTTGATATAATTTCATTTTAATTTAATTTTTAAAGGTTTGTTTTGTGACTTAATATCTGATTTAGCCTTGAGAATAGTACATATACTGAGAAAAATGTGTACTTATAGCCATTGAATGCAACATTCTGTAAACATCTATTAGGTCCATTTGGTTGATAGTACAGATTAATTCCAATGTTTCTTTGTTAAGTTTTTGTCTGGGAAATTTGTCCAATGGTGAAAGTGGAATGTGAAGTGTCCAGCTCTAATTGTATCAGAGTCAATTACTCCTGCAGCTTTAATAATGTTTGCTTTATATTTTTGGGTGTTCCAGTGTTGGGTACATATATATTTATAATTGTTATATACTCTTGCTGGATTAAGCCTTTCATCATTTATGAGCATATTCTTTCTTTGTTTCTTTTTTTAGTTTTTGTCTTGAAACCTATTTTCTCTGATGCAAGTATAGCTACTCTTCCTCTTTTTTAGTTTCCATTTGCATGGAATATCATTTTTCATCCTTTTATTTTCAGTCTATGTTTGTGTTTATCAGTGAAGTATGTTTCTTGAAGGCAACCAATCATTAAGGTCTTGTTTGTTTTCTTTTTTTAAATCTATTCAGTGAGTCCATGTGTTTTGATTGGAGACTTTAGTCCATTTATAATCGATGTTATTATTGATAAGTAGGGACCTTCTCCTGCCATTTTGTTATCAATTTTCTTGTGGTTTTTAGTATTGTCTTTCTTTTTCCCTTCTTTATACTGAAGGTAATTTTTCTTTTGTGGTATATAATAATCTCTTGCTTTTATTTTTATGTACCTATCATATATTTTTTGAGGTTACCATGAGATTTGCAAATAATATCTTATAACCTGTTATTTTGAATTTATGACAACAGTTAATTATAAACAAGCAAAGAGACACTTGAAACACTATACACTGTATCCCTTTTGCTTTTTAACTTTTTTGTTGTTTTTATTTATGTCTTATTGCATGGTCTATGTCTTGAAAAGTTATTGTAGTCATTGTTTTTGACAGGTTTATCTTTTAGTTGTTCTAATCAAGATATAAGTAGTTTACACACCACAATTAGAATGTTGTAATATTTTGTGCCTGTCTGTGTACTTACTAATACCAGTGAGTTTTGTACATTCACATGATTTCCTACTGCTCATTAACATCATTTTTTTTCAGAATAAACTTTCTTTAGCATTTCTTATAGGACAGGTCTAATGTCAATAAAATTTCTCAGCTTTTAATGGTCTGGGAAAGTTTTAATATTTGAAGAATATTTTATTATTGTATTATATTATTCTCTCTTGGCCTGTAAAGTTTCCACTGAGAAGTTGACTACCAGATGTGTTGGTGCTCTTTTGTATATTGTATTTTTTAGTTTTTGTGTTTTAGGATACTTTATCTTTGACCTTTGGGAATTTGATGATTAACTGTCTTGAGATAGTGTCTTTTGGATTAAATCTACTTGGCATTATATAATCGTCTTCTACTTGGATATTGGTATCTTTCTCCATGTTTGGAAAGTTCTCTGTTATTATCCCTTTGAATAAACTTTCCACCTCAATTGCTGTCTCTATTTCTTCTTTAAAGCCTGTAACCTTTAGATTTAATCTTTTGAGGGTATTTCCAAATCTTGTAGTCATGTATCATTTATTTTAAAGTTTTTTTGTTTGTATCCTCTGAATGTGTATATTCAAATAGTATTCTTCAAGCTCACTAAATCTGTCTTCTGCTTGATCATTTCTGGTGTTGAGGAACTCTAATTTATTCTTCAGCATGATAATTGAATTTTTCAGTTCCAGAATTTCTGCTTTTTTAAAAAATATCATTTTAACCTCTTTATTAAATTTATCTGGCAGGATTCTAAGTTCCTTCTCTGGGTTATTTTGGATTTCATTGAGCTTTTTTAAAACAGCTATTTTGAATTTTTTATGAAAGATCACATATCTCTGCCAATCTTGGATCAATAACTAGTACCTTTGGTGAGGTCACATTTTCCTGCATGCTATTGATCTCTGTGTATGTTTCTCAACATCTGGGCATTCAAGAGTTAATGGGCTTGTTTATATCTATCCTTTTTGGGATGGCTTTCCAAATCTTCATAAGGTTTTGAGTATTGTGATTTATGTCCTTGGTCACTACAGCCATATGTGCATTAGGGTGCACTCCAAGGCCAGTAACACTGTGACTCTTACAGACTCATGGAGGTACTGCCTTTGTGGTTTTGGTTAAGATCATAGAAAATACCCTTGATTTCCAAGAAGGGGCTCTTGATCTCTTCCCTTACTTTTCCCCAAATGGTCAGAGCCTCTCTCTCCTTGCTGAGCTGCCTGGAACTGGAGGAGGGATGACACAAGCACCCCTGTGGCCACCACGACTGGGACTGTGCTTGATTAGAATGGAAGCCAGTACAGCACGGAGTCTCATCCAAGAGGTATGACAACAACTGCCCAGCTACTGCTGATGTTCGTTCAAGGCCCAGGGGCTCAACAGTCAGCAGGTGGTGAATCCAGCGAGGCTGTGTTCTTCCCTTCAGTGTGTCAAGCTCCCCTCTGGCCCAGGGCAGGTCCAGAAATGCCATGTGAGAGCCATGGCCTGGAGCTAGGAATCTAAGGAATCTACTTAGTGCTCTGTTCTACTGTGGCTGAGCTTGCACCCAAGCTGCAAAAGTCCTTCCCACTTGACTCTCTCATTTTCTCACACAGACGTAGTCTCTCCCCATGGCCACCACTGCACTGGTTCCACAGTGAGTACTGCCTGGCTATTGCTGATGTTCACTTAAGGCCCAAAGTTTTTTCAGTCAACTGTGGTTAATGCTACCATGGCTGGATCTCTCCTTCAAGGTAGTGCGTTCCCCTCTGGCCCAGAATGGGTCCTGAAATGCCTTCCTAGAACAGAGGCCTAGAAGCAGAAACCCCAGGAAACAGCTTGGTGCTTTAGCCCACTGTGACCAACTGATACGCAAGCTGCAAGACCAAGTACTCACTACTCTCCCTTCTCCTTTTCTCAAGAGGGTATCTCTCCCTGTGGCCACCACATCTAAGAATGTGCCAAAGTCATGCCTGAAGATAGCATGGCACTTGTCTCACCTAAGGCCTGTGGCAAGCACTGCTTCACTGCTGCTGATATTTATTCAAGGCCAAGGGCCCTTTAGTCAGCAGGCAATAAATCCTGCCAGAACTAGATCCTTCCCTTCAAGGCAATGGGTGCCCTTCTGTCCCAGGATGTGTCCAGAAATGTTGTCCAAAAACTAGCACCTCAAAGAGAGGTGTCAGGACTCTGCCTGGTGCCCCATTCTGTATCCTGGTGCCCAAGGTTCTTGGCCTCCTCTGTCCCAGGAATGGGGAAAGAGGCCCTGGAGGTGTGGTGGGCTTACTGTTAGTATAAATATCACAGATCCAAAGAGTTTTGCAGAGAGGGATATATTAGGCAGAGAGAGAGAGAGGTAGAAAGAGCTCCCATGCTATTGTGGGAGGTGATCCCAGAGAGGGAAATTTGCACAGGTAAGGTTCAGAGGAGTTTTAACTTTGAAGTTATTCCTGTCCCATTCATGTTCTTGATTAGTGAGAGGAGTTCTTTCAAACTTTCTCTGGAGTGATTGACCTTTGACTCCGATAATGGATTGGCTGCTTGGCCCACAATAGAGTCCCTTCTTCAAGGGCTTTTGGTGGGCTTTCTGAACAAAGGAAGCTCACCTGAAATTTTTCCTAGCCCTTGGGTGAAAAGTTAGACAAAGAACTCTAGGTTCTTTGTCTGGATGGGGAAGTGGATGGAGGCATGGTGCTGGGAAGTTCTTGCCTTTGAAATCATGCCCCTTGTGGCACCCAGAAGAGTAGTTAACATAGTCCCTCAATTCTACTTGGCTAAGCTGGTATTCAAGTTGCAAGACATGTCTTCCTTACCCTTTCCTCTCCTCTCCTCCTGTAGAAGAAGGAAGGCATCTCTCCCAGAACTATGAGTTCTGGGTTGGGGGATGGGTAGAGAGAGGACAGGCAGGTGGAGTATCACTAGGTCACCTGTACCCCAAGTCCACTGGGGCTCAGCACAACAGCAGGACTTGCCCAGGAATTACAGTCTCTGTGGCCTAGACTTTCCTCCAAGTTTATTTAGGACTCCAGAGTGCTTTAGCCTGTGGTGATGGGGTCAGACGGCATTCAGGCTCTGATCTCTAGGCTGGATGATTCTTCCCTGGATAGGGCTGGCCATAATGCTCCCTCTGTGTGTACTGGCTGAATTCTCCCTCTGTTGCTTTCCACTTTGACAAGGTAGCACTGAATTCCAATGCAAAGTCTCACAATCACTGTGCTATCCCTTCCCTAAGCACACTGATTCTCTCTCTCACAGGGCTACTACTAGGGCATAGGGGAAGGGTGGTGTCAGCAGTTCAAAACCATCTTTTCTACTTTCCTTGACGTATATTAAAAACAGGTACTGTTATTGCTCACCTGATTTTTGTTCTTTCTGAAGGTGCTTTCTCGTGGTTGTTCAATTTGGTGTTTCTGCAGAGGGTTCCTTTTGGCTATCTTTTTCCATCTCCTTTTACATTCCTTTTGTTAATGTGTGATTTCAACTATAAAATTCATATTTTACAGAAAACTAGTTTTTTGTTTGTTGCAGTGACTGAGGTACCCATTATCATGGTAGCCCAGAAATGTTACTGCTAATGTTATTGACATTATGACCTTACTGATGCATTATTTCAAATATGGCTTCTGTCTAAAGTACACAGAAAATTAATGCTACATTTTGTCGCTTCTCTTTGGTTTATTTGTTCCTCTCCTTAATTTTTAAAATAGTTTATTGCTTAGACTTTCTTAATCTTAACAATATAATTTTCCAGGCAGTAGTGAGAAAACTGAGAAACTAAATTTTCCTTGTTACTTGCTTTCTTCAAGTCTAATGCCCCAGGGCATAAACCTACCCAAAAGGAGCTTCAGAGAAGTCTTTAAGCTGAAGTAGAAAAGGCTAAATTGCCCTTCCGGGTTAAAATATGCTTCCAGACAATATGTTTTCTTCACATCTGTAGATCTCACTGATGAGCTAAGGAAGAAGATCTCCCAAGAGACATCAGGCAGAAAATCCACTCTGAGAGGATCACTTCCATCATCCTGATTGACAGAGTGGGCTAGCTCTTCTCTGAAGTCTGCAATGCTACAATTTATGTCTTAGCAAACAATTAATAAAGAATATTTTCTCTTTTAGGTTTTTGTTTTCCCCCCATTTTTCATTCTGGTGCAATTGTAACAGAATTTGCTAAACTCTGCATTTCATTTCTGAAGTGGATTTTAATTCTTCTGTCATA
Source organism: Plecturocebus donacophilus (assembly GCA_004027715.1). NCBI lineage: Eukaryota > Metazoa > Chordata > Mammalia > Primates > Pitheciidae > Plecturocebus > Plecturocebus donacophilus. The sequence continues at coordinate 5,921 of PVKP010005509.1, read as the reverse complement.
AACCTTCAGTGGAATATCAGGCATGTGACATATCTCAGTTCATTGTCTTGGTTTCCCTGACAATTGGTTGAAATGAGAAATTATGAAAAATGGCTACTAAGCTGAAAAATTACATTAACATAGTCATTTCTACAAGAAGAGTATAATTGATGTCATATGTACTATAACACAAACAATTGCTTTGTAGCAGGACTCTATAACTTTCTAATTTGACTGAAATAATTTAAACAAAATAGAAAGTGTATGAATAAAAGGTGAAATAGGACATCAGTAAGAAAACATGTTTTGCTAGTGTATGGATGATTTTGGGATGAAAAACTGAGAAACAAAAGAAGAGATACAAATTTAATGAATTAGCATTCATGGATATGTGCTAAAAAGCTTTGCAAAAACCATCTATATTGGTCACGTTCCCTAGAGAGAAGGAACTATAGGATAGATGTATATATAAAGGGGAGTTTATTAAGGAGTATTGACTCTCATGAGGGGGAGTCCCCCTATAAGCTATCTGCAAGCTGAGGAACAAGGAAGTCAGTCTGAGTACCAAAACCTCAAAAGTAAGGAAGGGGACAGTGCAGCCTTCAGTCTGTGGCCAAAGGCTCAAGAGCCCCTGGCAAACAACTGGTATGAGCCTGAGTCCAAAAGCTGAAGAATTTGGAGTCTGATGTTCTAGGGCGGGAAGTATCCAGCATAGGAGAAAGGTGAAGGCCAGAAGACTCAGTCAGTCTGCTTCTTCCACTTCTGCCTGCTTTCTCTAGCTGTGTTGGCAGCCAAGGGGATGGTGCCTCTTTCAGTCCACTGATTCAAATGTTAATCTCCTCTAGCAACACCCTCCAGATACACCCAGAATAACACTTTGCATCCTTTAAGCCAATCAAGTTGACATTTAATATTAACCATCCCACCATCTTAGTCAATCTTCAAAAACACATTATGCAATTAATAAAAATTTTAAAGCAGAAAGACAGATCTCAGCCCAGGTGAATGCTTTCAAAGGAAGGGGAAATGCACAACAGTTTGTAGAAAATGATACTGTTGCTGCATATGAATTATGTTTTCATTTTCTATTGGTCTTGAATATGGCAAAGAGGAAAATCAGGTGATAAATTGCTAGTTAGTGAGCAACTAAGTCATTCAATTTAATGTGGGAACTGTGGAGGTGAAGGAATGATTATATCAAAACTGTTCTAAATTATCATAATCATGGGAGGGGGCCATCTCACAAGTTTTGAAGACAGTTTATTAAATTGATAATAAGCAGACATCAAGTAGTAATACATAGCTTTAAAATGAGGTGATTAGCAAATTGAGATCATTTTATTTAACATGTTAATTCTGCTGTGGGGAAGAATAACATATATGTGTAATTTGGCTTATATTTCAAATAGTAATTTTATTTTTGTTTGTGTGGGCCATGTGAAAGAAACAGTTTTAGAGCCTTTATATAATAATCACGTCTTCAATAGCACCTTCACACTACCCACATTCAATTCTGAGTTTCTTCTTCAGGGATCTTCATTTTGTCTCTACAAATTAAAATTGAATGCATTTTTGCCAGACATGCATTGGGAGAGTTATTTTCATGGCTAGGTATTAAAAATAATTTCAGCTTTTTAGATCTTGTTTTTAATTAAGATTTGGGCAGGTGTGCATAATTTAAATCTGTAGACAATATCAACAAAAACATATTTTTTGTGTGTAAAAATATGTACATTTAATCATCTGTATTGGAAACCAGGAAAATGGGTTCAAAACAATGATGTTGGTATTCTACAGATAGAGAATTTTGTGGAAGAAATTTTGTTTCTAAAATTCAACATTGGTATTCTTTTTAAAGGATTGTAAGTTGAAATGCTACAAGAAAATTATTACCACATTCTCGTTTCCTTCTACCTGTTTACTTACTTGAAGTTATAATTAAACTACTAAAAACATATATTACAGAGTACCTGCTGTATTATAAAGATTACACTACTTGTTATTTTTTAGCAATAAAAACATATGTCTATACATTTAAGGGTAAAAAATTGGCTAAGATGAACTTTCAATATTTCCATTTATTTAAATACCACCAAGAAATCCAAAAAAGATATTTACTATAGAACATATCATATATATTGTTTTCCAGTGTATTTCTTCTTCTTTTGTGATGATTTTCAGGGGTCTTCAATGATCTCAATTTCCAGGTATCCACAGGATATAATCATATTTAGAAATCCATAAAAATTGACAAGAATGGACTCTTTATTGTATAGAATTCTCTACACTCTCTATTGCTTGGTTGAAACTATCTAACAATTAGCACAATGAGAGAATCAAAGACTTGGGAAAATGTTTATTAAAAATGTATAAACTACATAAATACTAGATTACCTTTTGTCCTATTATTGTGATGATATGAAATATGTTTTATGAAAAGTCATCTCACCATTACACACACACACACACACACACACACACCCCTTACCAATTTCTACAAAAATATGCATTCACCCTAGGCTCATGTAATTTAAATATGGGCATAAAATAACAAGTAATACATCCAAATGAAGTAGAACTTTTTTAGCATATAGAAGACTGCTACAGAGTAGGCATGTTATAATGGTAAAAAAAAGAGAAATTGGAGAAATTGAGAAAGGTATATTGAAACATATTTATATCTGAAGACATCAATATACCTCCCCCAAATCAAAAGTAAATATGTTCCTGTAGAAAGTGTAACATTTCACCATTCAAAGTCAGATTCATAATCTGTCTTGGTAATTAATCAATGATAAAGTATATCTGTTTCTAGTAATACACTATTTGAAACACTGATGATTTCACAATTTAGAAAGTGATTTAGACAAAGACGTATTGATGCCTTTAAAAACAATGCAGGTATTATACAGGGCACTTAGGCTTTAAGATTTTAAAAATGGTACATTTTAAGGGTTAATCAACAATACCATCACAATGTTTTCATGATAAGTAATTACATCAAATAGTATTTCTTATGTTTTTAATATTCTAGTAATTATAGCTAAGAAGTAAAATTTATATTGCTGATTGTCAAAATATTTTAAAAATGTATTTCTACCTTGGAGATTTATTTTAACTAAATTTTATTTAGTATCAATGATCCTACACTTGTTTTAGAAACTAAAGCAGATACAGAAAAACATATTCATTAATTGTGATAATTTTTTCTGTTAAATGTGGAGAAAACTTGCATGAAGTTGAGTAAGTAGAGGCTGTGTCTTCTTCTTTTATTTTTTGCTAAGTCTCTAGAGGCATTTACCAAAAGGATACTTTTGATTTGTTTTTTCAGGAACAGAATTTTATTTGTTAAAATGTGGCCATTCATAAGAATAATGTGTTTATTACTTTCTTAATTAAAAATGGCATTATTCCTGTTAGGAATTTTTTAAATGTTTCCTGTCTAGATTTTTAGGGATAAATTAAGTATTTATTTTTAGAAATGTCTATTGCAAACATGCCAGCAAATTTTATGTGATGCATATTATTAGGTTTATTTTTTAGTGTTTTTTCCATAATCAGTAACATTGAAATAATTTTAAGAGTAAGCTCTTTAATTGCAAAGCATCCTATGTTTTTAGAGATGGAGTTTTGCTATCTTGCTCAGGCTAGATTTGAACTCATTGGCTCTAGAGATGATCCTGTGGCTTCAGCCTCCCAAGTGACTAAGACTAAAGGTGTTTGTTACCACACCCAGCTAAAGCATCCTTTTGAATTAAACATTATGGGAAACTATGAACTTTATGTGTTTGGAATAGTTTTTGACAAGGAGGATATTTTAATTTATTCCCTTCTTTTGAAATTACATATTTTGGAATATTTTTCCTTCCTCCTACTGAAAATTGCTTGTGTGTGCCAGGAAGCAAATATTTTGTTGCCCAATTTTGTATCTAGAACACAAAGCCCTCATAAGAACATGTTGAAACAAGGCAAAACATGTACCAACACTAACGAAATTTATGACTGAAAGAAAATATATAGAAAAACTTTTTCTTAATGCAAATATCACATTCATAAAAGAAAATGACTAATAAAAATGTACATGATATTAATACAACCTTTATGAAATTATATTGAGCATATTTACATCTTCATTTTATAAGTGGATACAAAGAATCAGATTATCTTATTTTCACATTATAATTTTAAGTTTAAATATTTTTAGTAACAAGAATAGAGAAAAATGAACATTGCCTTTTAAAAGACAAATGAATCAGTTTTTCGGTAAGAATGTGGGCCCTTAACTTAATGGAAAGATACAGGCATTTATATTAATCTTTAGTATGTCTTTTTAAACTCTATGACATTTAGTAAATACATTTTTTTTAACTCATTCTTCAGATTGAGTTACGGCGGTAGAGAAAAGATATGCACTATTAGCTTTTGTGATATTTTTTAAGAAGCACTAAATTAAAATAGTATGATTTAGAACTGAAGAACTTTGAGATATGCATGACAGAAAATACTAAATATTGTTAAGATTTTACTTAATTGTCTCAGTTAATTTTTATCATTTTGGATAACCTAAAATCATAAGCTTTAAAATGTCAATTATATCTTCAACATAATTTTTGAAAGTAAGTTTTAAAATGCAAAGATAAAAATATCATCAAAATTCTTATTAAATTTTTATGATTAACTTAATGAACATTTGGGGAGAAAGGCATTGAAGGATATTATTTATATCCCATACTGTGCTTTATTTGGAAATATTTAGGCCATTGATCATTGCTACTTCAATCTGACTTAATTGCTAATTTAAGAAATAAAAGAAGAACACTGAGTTGAAGTATATAATTTTCATGTATAGAAAAATATATCTTTTATTACTTCCTTTTTTTTTGAGACAAAGTCTTGCTCTGCTGCCCAGGCTGGAGTGCAGTGGCACAATCTCAGCTCACCGCAATCTCCTCGGGTCAAGGGATTCCCCTGCCTCAACCTCCCAAATAGCTGGGACTACAGGCACACACCACCATGCCTGGCTAATTTTTATATTTTGAGTAGTAGAGATGGGGTTTTGCTATGTTGACCAGATTGGTCTCGAGCTTCTGACCTTAAGTTATTTGCCCACCTGAGCCTCCCAAAGTGCTGGGATTACAGGCATGAGCCACCACACCCAGCCCTTTTATTGCCTTCTTACAATCAGAATATTACTGTGTGTGGAGAGGAAAAAGGGAAAGAAAAAAAAAGAAAAAGAAAAGAAATATCAGATACAGAAAAATATATTTATTAATTTTGATAAATTTTCTTTTGTATGCGTAGGGGAAAACCTGCATACATTTGAATAAATAGAGGTTGTGTCTTCTGTTATTTTTTGCTAAGTCTCTAGAGGATGCAATACAAATTTCCATCAGAATCCCAAAGGCTTTATTAAGCAGTGGCAACATAAAATGAAAGGGAGAAAATACAAGAAAGCACATAAATATAAACTAATATTATCAAGCTGGTAAATGCAAATATGCTATTCAGTACAAAGTGAAACAAAATGGGAGAATAAATAACTTTGTACAAAGAGATTTCCTTGAGTAAATGACAGCATGTATTTCTTTAAAGAAAGAAAAAATAGAAAGTAATTGGGTAAACAATTTTCAAAAAGCCAGTTCTGGACAGGAGGTAAAGAAGAGTATAGCTTCTTTATTTTATACATACATACGTTCTTACAATAAAACTTTATTTTATACATACATATGTATATATTTATTTTGTATTTTATTTTATACATCCATACGTATAAATACATATTTACATGTACATTTAAATATGTATTTAAACATACATATTTAAATATACATATTTACATGTACATTTAAATATGTATTTAAACATACATATTTAAATATGTATATTAATTCATATTAATTAAATTATTAATTTATATGTATAAATACATATAAACATACATA
>PVKP010005508.1:0-89051 GCA_004027715.1 Plecturocebus donacophilus | reverse complement strand
AAAAAAAAAAAAAAAAAAAAAAAAAAAAAAAAAAAAAAAAAGCAGGGATTGCAATCCTAGTCTCTGATAAAATGAACTTTAAACCCACAAAGATCAAAAGAGACAAAGAAGGGAATTACATAATGGTAAAGGGATCAGTGCAACAAGAAGAGCTAACTATCCTAAATATATATGCACCCAATACAGGTGCACCCAGATTCATAAAGCAAGTTCTTACAGACCTACAGAGACTTAGACTCCCACACAATAACAGTGGAAGACTTTAACACCCCACTGTCAATATTACACAGATCAACGAGATGGAAAATTAACAAGGACAACCAGGACTTGAACTCAGATCTAGACCAAGCAGACCTAATAAACATCTACAGAACTCTTCACCCCAAATCCACAGCATATACATTCTTCTCAGCACCACATCACACTTACTCTAAAATTGGAAGTAAATCACTCCATAGCAAATGCAAAAGAATGGAAATCATAACAACCAGTCTCTCAGACCACAGTGCAATCAAATTAGAATTCAGGATTAAGAAACTCACTCAAAACCATACAACTACATGGAAACTGAACAACCTTCTCCAGAATTACTACAATAATAATTAAATGAGGGCAGAAATAAAGATGTTCTTCAAAACCAATGAGAATGAACAGACAACATACAAGAATCTCTGGGACACATTTAAAGCAGTGTCTAGAGAGGAATTCATAGCACTAAATACCCACATGAGAAATGAGGAAAGATCTAAAATCAACAACCTATTGTCACAATTAAACGAACTAGAGGAGCAAGATCAAAAAAATTCAAAAGCTAGCAGAAGACAAGAAGTAACTAAGATCAGAGCAGAACTGAAGGAGATAGAGACACAAAAAAACTTTCAAAAAATCAATGAATCCAGGGGCTTGTTTTTTAAAAAAGATCAACAGAATAGATAGACCGCTAGCCAGACTAATAAAAAAGAAAAGAGAAGAATCGAATAGATGCAATAAAAATGATAAAGGGGATATCACTACCGATTCCACAGAAATACAGACTACCATCAGAGATTACTACAAGCAACTCCATGCAAATACATCAGTAAATCTAGAAGAAATGAATAAATTTCTGGACACTTACACTCTCCCAAGAGTAAACCAGGAAGAAGCTGAATCCCTAAATAGACCAATAACAAGGTCTGAAGTTGAGGCAGCAATTAATAGCCTACCAACCAAAAAAAGTCCAGGTCCAGATGGGTTCACAGCCGAATTCTACTAGACATATAAAGAGGTGCTGGTATCATTTCTTCTGAAACTATGCCAAACAATACAAAAAGAAAGAATCCTCCCTAACTAATTTTATGAGACCAACATCATCCTGATACCAAAACCTGGCAGAGACACAACTAAAAAAATTTCAGGCCAATATCCATGATGAACATCAATGCAAAAATCTTCAATAAAATGCTGGCAAACTGATTACAACAGTACATCAAAAACATTATATCCATCATGATCAAGTCGACTTCATCCCGGGGATGCAAGGTTGGTTCAACATATGCAAATCTATAAACATAATCCATCACATAAACAGAATCAAGGACAAAAACCACATGATCATCTCAACAGATGCGGAGAAGGCCTTCAACAAAATTCAACAGCCAGCACTTTGTTATAAAAATTCTCAATCAACTAGGTATTGATGGATGATATCTCAAAATAATAAGAGTTATTTATGACAAACCCACAGCCAATATCATACTGAATGGGCAAAAAATGGAGAGGATCCTCTTTGAAATCTGGCACTAGACAAAAGTGCTCTCTGTCAACATTCTTATTCAACATAGTATTGGAAATTCTAGCCAGAACAATTAGACAAAAAAAGAAATAAAGGGTATTCAATTAGGAAAAGAGGAAGTCAAATTTTCTCTATTGCAGATGACAGGATTATATATTTAGAAGACTCCATTGTCTCAGCCCAAAATCTCCTTAAGATAATACGCAACTTCAGCAAAGTCTCAGGATATAAAATCAATGTGCAAAAACCACAAGCATTCCTATACACCAATAACAGACAGAGAGCCAAATCATGAGTGAACTGTCATTCACAATTGCTACAAAGAGAATAAAATACCTAGGAATACAACTAACAAAGGATGTGAAGGACCTCTTTGGGGAGAATTACAAACCACTGCTCAAGGAAATAAGAGAGGACACAAACAGATGGAAAACATTCCATGCTCATGGTTAGAAAGAATCAATATTGTGAAAATGGCCATACTGCTCAAAGTAATTTATAGATTCAATGCTATCCTCATCAAGCTACCATTGACTTTCTTCACAGAACTGGAAAAAAGCACCTTAAACTTCATATGGAACTGAAAAAAGAGCCCACATAGCCAAGACAATCGTAAGCAAAAAAAAAAAGCTGAAGGCATCATGCTACCTGATTCAAACTATACTACAAGGCTACAGTAATCAAAACAGCATGGTACTGGTACCAAAACAGAGATATAGACCAATGGAACAGAACAGAGGCCTCAGAAGTCATGCCACACATCTACAATCATCTGATCTTTGACAAACTGGACAAAAACAGGCAAGAAAGCTGAAACTGGACCCCTTCCTTACACTTTATACAAAAATTAACTCCAGATGGATTAAAGATTTAAACATAAGACCTAACACCATAAAAACTCTAGACGAAAACCTAGGCAACACCATTCAGGACATAGGCATAGGCAAGGACTTCATGACTAAAACACCAAAAGCAATGGCAATGGAAGTCAAAACAGACAAATGAGATCTAATTAAACTTAAGAGCTTTTGCACAGCAAAAGAAAAAATCTTTAGTGTGAACTGGCAACCAATAGAATGGGAAAAAAATTTTTGCAAGCTACTCATCTGACAAAGGGCTAATATCCAGAATCTACAAAAAACTAAAACAATTTTCAAGGTAAAAAACCATCAAAAAGTGGGTGAAGGATATGAACAGACATTTTTCAAAAGAAGACATTTATGTGGCCCACAACCGTATGAAATGCTCATCATCACTGATCATTAGAGAAATGCAAATCAAAGCCACATTGAGATATCATCTCATGCAAGTTAGAATGGCAGTCATTAAAAAATCTGGAGAAAACAGTTGCTGGAGAGGATGTGCAGAAATAGGAATGCTTTTACACTGTTGGTGGGAGTGTAAATTAGTTCAACCATTGTGGAAGACAGTGTGGCAATTCCTCAAGGATCTAGAGCTAGAAATACCACTTGACCCAGTAATACCACTACTGGATATATACCCAAAGGATTATAAATTATTCTATTATAAAGACACATGCACACGTATATTCACTATGGCACTGTTTACAATGGCAAAGACTTGGAATCAATCCAGAAGCCCATCAATGATAGACTGGACAAAGAAAATGTGGTACATATACACCATGGAATACTATGCAGCCATCAAAAAGGATGAGTTCATGTTCTTTGCAGGGACATGGATGAAGCTGGAAACCAACATTCTCAGCAAAGTGACACAAGAACAGAAAACCAAACACCGCATGTTCTCACTCATAAGTTGGAGCTGAACAATGAGAACACATGGACACAGGGAAGAGAACATCACGCACTGGGCCTGCTGGCGGGTAAGGGGGCTATGGGAGGGAGAGCAGGGGGTGGGAAGATTGGGGAGGGACAACTTTAGGAGAAATACCTAATGTAGGTGTGGGGGGAGGGATGAAGCAAACCACCATGGCAAGTGTATACCTATGTAACAATTCTGCACAATCTGCACATGTACCCAGAACTTAAAGTATAATAAATAAATAAATAATACATAGAATAAAATTTTAAATTTTGACCATTTTAAATTATACAATACAGTGTTGTTAATTACATTCACAATAACATGTGACAATCATCACTATTCTTAGAATTTTTCATCATCCAAAACAGAAACTCTGCACTCATTAGACAATAACTCTCCCCTTCTCTCTAAACCTCTACCCTTGGCAACCTCTAGTCTAGTTCAGTTCTATGAATTTGCCCATTCTAGATACCTCACATATTTACTTCATTTACGTGGAACTATACAATATTTGTCTGTTTGTGTCTGGCATATTTCACTTAGAATTACTTTAGTTTCATGTGTCAGAACTTCACTCGGTCAGCAAGATGGTAGAATAAGAGTTCTCCACCCTGTGTCCCCACACATAAGCAATAATCTGTCGGTCATTCATAAACATGTGCCTTTGTGGGAGCTTTGGGATCCAGAAAGAGGATGCAAAACTCTGGTGAAGCCCAAGACCAACAAGAAACACTCTGAGAAGGCAGGCCCACACCCAGGTGACAGGCTCACCAAACACAGTCCCAGTTTAAGACAGAATGCCCTTCCTCCCCCAAAGGATTCAGCTCTAACTCCCCTTGGCTGTAATCTGCATCCAGTCCCATCTGCCAAAAGACCTGGAAGGAAACACTCCTACCTATGGTTCCTGGTAACAAGCCCACTGACCTCAGTCCTGACTTTGGACCCTGAAGCTGTCTGTGACTAGCTCCAGGCCCATTTTACCTGGTCTAGAATCAGCCTTATCCACCCTGGGCCCAGTGATTCCCATCTGTGCCCCTGACAGCAGGACCATTAAACTTGGTCCCATCTGTGGACCCTGAAGCAGCTTTGGGGCTGTTTTAGCCCTGCTGTGCCATGGTCCAGGGAAAGTCATACCCACTCAGGGAAAGGCAAGAGATACACCCGTTCAAGTCCCCCAGTGGCAGGCTTGCTAACCTCAATCCTGTCTGCAGATCCTAAAGCAGCTCTGTTACCTCGCTCCAACCCCACTCTACTCGAGTTCCAGAAGCAGTCTTACCTGCCCAAGGACCTGTCCAAGTACCCATGAGAGACCTGCCTGCCCAACGACCCATGGGAACCCACTCAGGGGCTGGTGGAAGCCATATTTGTCTTCTCCCCTGGTAACCAGCCCCTGTGGTCTTGACTGGGAACCAGAAGCATCCATATAACCTGGCTCCAGTCTTGCTCTACCATAATTCTATAAGCAGTCCCATTCACCAGGGGATATGGCAGAAACCATGTGTGTCCATGCCTGTGCCCCCAATAACAGGCCTGTCAACTGTGGAACCAGGTGTGATATGGCAGAAGCTACATGAGTCAGCTCCAGTACGATTCAGCTGAAATCTTGGAGGCAGTCCCATTAGTCCAGGGACCAGGCAGGAGAAAAACTATACCTGTAAAGAGAGGAAACAATGTTTGCTCTTTCAAATGCACAGTCATCAACTCAAGGCTACAAAGATCACAAAGAATCAGGAAAACACAAAGGCATCAAAAGGAACTAATAAAGATTCAGTAACCAAACTCAAAGAAATTATCCTCTACAAACTGCCCAGAAAATAATTCAAAATAATTGTTTTAGGGAAGCTCAGTGAGCTACTAAAGAATATAGACAACTCGACAATGTAAGAAAAACAACATATGAACAAAATGTGAAGTTCAATAAAGATAGAAATTATGAAAAAAACAAACAGAAATTCTCAAGATGAAGGAAGCAATGAATGAAATGAAAAATGCAATAGAAAACTTCAATAGAAGACTCAATAAAACAAGAAAGGATCTGTAAACTTGAAGACATATTATACGAAAATATCCAGTCGGAAGGAAAAAATAATGTCAAAGACAGAAGACAGTCCATAGAATTTATGGGACACCATCAAGGAAATCAATATATGCATTATCAGAATCTCAAAAAACAGGAGAAAGAAAAAGAAAAAAAAAACTTATTTAAAGAAAAAAATGGATAAAAACTTCTCAAATCGTGGGAGAGATATAATCAGATCCATGAAGTTCAGAGGTTCCCAAATAGAATCAACCTAAAGAAGATGACACCAAGCTACATTATAATTTGAATATGAAAAGCCAAAACCAAAGAGAGAATTTTGAAAGCAGCAAGAGAGAAGCAATCCATCACATACAATGGGACCCCCATACAGCTGAGTAAATTTCTCAATAGAAACCTTGTGAGCCAGGGGAAAGTGGAATGATGTATTTTAAGTGCTGGAAAAAAAACTGCCAATCAAGAAAATTATATTCAGCAATATTGTCCTTCAGAAATGGAGAAACAGAGATTTTTTCAGATAAACAAAAGCTGAAACAGTTCACAACTGTTAGATATACCTTACAAGAAATGCTGAAGAGATTTCTTCAACTTCAAATGAAAAACTGCTAATTAGTAACATGAAAACATATAAAAATAGAAAATTTATTGGTGTTTGAGTATATAGTCAAATTCAGAATACTTTTTAAATCTTTTATAAAAGTTAAAAGACAAAGGTAGTAAAAATAACTATAGATACAATAATTTGTTAATAGACACACAGTAAATTGTGACATCAATATCATGAAATGTGAGGGGGGAGATACAGAAGTGTAGTGTTTTTATATGCAATTGAAGTCAAATTGTTATCAGCTTAAAACAGACAACTATAACGAAAAGATGTTATATGTGAGCCTCATGGTAACTGTTTAAAAAAACCTCTAGTAAATGTTCAAAAGAGAAGGGAATCAAGGCATATCACCACAAAAATTCCTCAAATCACAGAGATGGAAAGAAAGCAAGAAGGAGCAAAGGAACTACACAACAGTCGGTAAACAATTCGAAAAATGTCAACAATAAGTTCTTACCTATCAATAAATACTTTAAACATAAATAGATTAAATCATCCAATCGAAAAATGTAAAGTAGCTGAAGAAACTTAAAAAGAAACACGATCTAGCAATATGCTGCCTACTAGGGATTCCCTTTAGCTTTAAGAACACATAGTCTGAAAGTGAAAAGATGGAAAAAAAAAAACAACTCCAAACAAATGGTAACCAAAAGAGAGCAGGAGTGGTTATACTTAAGTCAGGCAAAGTAAATCTTAAGTCAAAAAATGCCGTAAGAGACAGAGAAGGGTCATTACATAAGGTTAAAAGTGTCAGTTCAAGAGGAAGGGATAAGAATTATAAAAATATATGCACCAAATATCAAAGTACTTAAATACATAAAGCAAACATTGACAGACTCGAAGGGATAAATAAAGAGCAATACAATAACAGTAGGAAACTTTAATAATCCAATTTGTGTAGCAGATAGATCATCCAATCAGAAAATCAATAAGCAGCAGAACTGAACAACACTATATATACCAAAATGGACCTAGCAGACATATGTAGAACTTCTCACCAACAGAAGAATCACATAATCTTTATTAAAAATTTATATTTTTAGTTGTAAATTGACAAATTATAGTTGAATGTATTTATGGGGTACAAAGTGATGTTATGAATACAATGAGTGATTAAAGTAAGCTAATTAACATATCCATTAACCTAAATGCTTAATTTTTTCCTGATGAAAACATTTGATATTTATGTCTTAGCAATTTTGAGATGGACAGTTCATTTTTTAAACTATATCCACCATGCTGTGCAATATATCTAAAAAATTTTTTTTAAGAAAGGATTTATTTCTCCCCTGGGTGTGAGCATACCTATTATCTGAGTGCTTTGGGAGGCTAAGGTGGGAGTTTCACCTGAGCCCAGGAGTTTGAGACCAGCCTGGTTAACATGGCAAAACCCTGTCTCTGCAACACAATTCAAAAATTATCTGGGAGTTGTGGCAGGCACCTGTAGACCCAGGTATTCAGCTACTTGGGAGACTGAGGTGGGAGAATCACTTGAGCTGAGGAAGTCAAGCCTGCAGTGAACAGTGATTGTGCCTCTGCACTCCAACCTGGGTGGCAGATTAAGACCCTATCTCAAGAAAACAAACAAAAACCTTATTTCTCATTCTTCAGGATAGGTCACATGTTTGGTCACACAGGAAGTTTTAACAATTTTAAGAAGATTGAAATTATTCCAAGTATCCTTTCCAACAAAATTAAAATGAAACTAGAAATCAATGACAATTAGAGATGAAAAAATTCACAAATCCATGAAAATTAAACAACATATTTTCAAATAACCATGGAATCAAAAAAGAAATCAAAGAGGATTTTTTTAAAAAATCTCACTATTGGCTGGGCACGGTGGCTCATGCCTGTAATCCCAGCACTCTGTGAGTTCAAAGCTGGTGGATCACTTGAAGTCAGGAGTTCAAGACCAGCCTGGCCAACACAGCAAAACCCCATGTCTACTAAAAATACAAAAATTAGTCAGGCATATTGGTGCACACCTGTAATTCCAGCTACTTGGGAGGCTGAGGCAGGAGAATTGCTTGAACCTGGGAGGTGGAGGTTGCAGTGAGCCAAAATTGTACAATTGCACTCCAGGCTGGGATACAAAGTGAGACTCTGTCAAAAAAAAACTGACAACATTTGAAAACAAAAATACAGCATATCAAAACATATAGGCTAAAACAAAAGCAGTAGTACTATAGAGGAAGCTTATAGCAATAAATGGCTATGTTAAAAAGGAAGAAATATCTCAAACAACCTAACTTTACATTACAAGGAACTAGAAAAAGAAAAACAAACTAAGCTCAAAGTTAGCAGAATAAAAAAATTAAAAAGATTAAAGTAGAAACAAATCAAACAGGAAATACAAAAGTAACAGAAAAATCAGCAAAACTAAAAGTTGGTGTTTTAAAAAATAAACGAAATGGACAAACCCTTAGCCAGATCAACTAAGGAAAAATGAGAGAAAGTTAAAATAAATAAAATCATAAATAAAAGAGGAGACACTACAATGCACGCCTTAGAAATAAAAAGGATCAAAAAGGACTATAATGAAAAATTATACACCAACCAATTAGTTAATCTATAAGTAATGAATACTTTCCTTGAAACATACGATCTTACAAAATTGACTCAAGAATAAAATAGAAAACACAAACAGGCTAATAACAAATAAGGAGATTGGATCAGAGATCAAAACCTTCCCAACAAAGGAAAACCCAGGATCAGAGAGCTTCACAGGTGAATTCCATGAAACATTAAAAGATGAATTAATACCAATTCATCCTAAACTCTTCCAAAAAAGAGAGAGAGAAATAACATTTCCAAATTAATTTTATGTTGCTAGAATCAACCTGATACCAAAACCAGACCAAATCTGCAGGTAAGAAAAATTTAGAGCAATATCCCTGATTAACATAGATGCAAACATCTTGAATAAAATATTAGCAAACCAAATTCAACATTAAAAGGATTATACACCACAACCAAGTGAAATATACCCCTGCAATGAAAGAATGGTATCAAATATGCAAATTAATCAATGTGATACACCACATTAACAAAAATCACACCTTCTGATTTCAAAATGTATTACAAAGCTATAGTAAAAAAAAATAGATGCAGAAAAAGCATTTGATAAAGTTTAACATTATTAGTAATTAAAACTCCCAACAAATTAAGAATAGAAGAAACTAAACCTCAACACAACAAAAGCCATATATAAAACGTCAGAGCAAACATCATAATTAATGGGAAAAAAAGAAAGTTTTCCCTCTAAGATTCATTACAAGGCCAGGATACCCACTCTCATCACTTCTATTTAATATAGTACTAGAAATACTAGCCAGAGCAATTGGAAAAGAAAAAGAGATAAAAGTCATCCAAATCAGAAAGGAAGAAGTAAAATTATCCCTGTTTGCGTGTGACATGCTTATATGTGTAGAAAACTCTAAAGATTCAACAGAAAAACTATTAGAACTAAAATTTGAATTCAGTAAAATTACGATATATAGAGTCAACATACAAAAGATTAGTTGTATTCCCATATACAAATAAGGAACTTCCTAAAAGAAAATTAAGAAAGCAATCCCATTGACAATAGAAACAAAAAATGAAATAGGAATAAACTTAATCATAAAGGTGAAAGACTTTTACATTGAAAATTATAAATCATTAATGAAGAAAATTAAAGACCCAAATAAATGGAAACATATTCTGTGTTTATGAACTGGAAAATATCATATTGTGAAAATGTTCATACTACCCAAAGCATTCTACAGATTCATTGCAATCTCTACCAAAATTTTAATGACATTTTTCACAGAAATAGAAAAAAAAAAAAAATCCTAACATGTATATAGAACCACAAAAGGACCTGAACAGCCAAATAATTTTTTGACATTACATTTTCTGATTTCAAACTATATTACAAAGCTATAGTAATCAAAACAACATTTTACTGGCATAAAAACAAACTTACAAACCAGCAGAAGGGAATAGAGAGGTCAAAAACAAATCCATACGTCTATGGTCAACTACAATGACCATAGATGATTCTACAATGGTTCCAAGAACACACAACAGGTGTCTTAGTTCATTTGTGCTGTTTTAACAAAATATAGACTGGATAGTTATAAAGAATAGAAATTTACTTCTCATAGTTCTAGATGCTGTGACCTCCAAGATCAAGGTGCTATAGGTTCTTTTTCTGGTGAGGGTTCAATCTCTACTTCCAAGATGACCTCTTGAACTCTGTGCCCCTTGGAGTGTGAGGGGTATAGAAATATTCAGTTCTCACATGGCAGAAGGTGGAAGGGCAAAAGGGAAGAACTCTCTTTAAGACCTTTAGCAGGGGAACCATATCCCATTCTCAAGACCTTCACTCTCATAACTTAATGATCTCCTGCAAGGCCCACCTCTTAATAGTATTACACTGGTATCTCAGTTCATTTTCTGTTGCTCATAACAATATCTGAAACTGGGTAATTTATAAAGAAAAACAATTTGTTTCTTACAGTCATAGAAGTTGAGAGTTCAAGGTTGAGGGTCTGTACCTGGTGAGAGCTTCTTACTGGTGGAGACTTTCTGAAGAGTCCTGACATAGTACAAGATATCACATGGTGAGGAGGATAAGCATGCTAATGTGCTAGCTAAAGTCTCTCTTTCTTTTCTTATGAATTCACCAGCTCCCCCTGACCCAGTGAAAACCTATTAATCCGTTAACTCATTAATCAATGAGCCCTCATAGTCTAATTACCTTTTAAAGTCTTCACCTTTCAATACTGTCACATTTAGGGATTAACTTTCAACATTAATTTTGGAGGGGACATCAACATTTAAACAATAGCAATAGGGAAAGAATCATCTTTTCAATAAACAATGCTGGAAAAACTGGATATCTATATGCAGAAGAAAGAAATTTGATTCTTACAACACATCATGAATAAAAATAATCTTAAAATGGATTTAAAAAATTAAAGATATAAACAAAAACCATATGACTGCTTGAAAAAAGCATATAGAAAAAGCTTCTTGACGTTGGTCTAGGCAATGTTTTGCTGAGGTATGACACCAAAACCACAGGTAACAAAAGCAAAAATAGACAAGTGGAATTGCATCAAAACAAAAGGTCCCTGCACAGCAAAGGAAAGAATCCATATAGTAAAAAGACAATCAATATAGTGAAAAGGCAATGATCAAGCAATCCTGATTCTGAGCATATAGCTAAAGGAAAAAAAACAGTATGTTCACCAGATACCTGCAGTCCCCACATTATAGTTGTATTCACAATAGCAAAGACATGGAATCAACCCAAGTGTCTGTTGATGGAACCTAAGGAATGGAAGAAAGTATTTGCAAACTATACATCTGATAAGAGGTTAATATTAAAAAATATATATGACACTCAATAGCAAAAGCAACAAATAATACGATTAAAACATAGGCTAAGGACCTAAATAGATATTTCTCAAAGGAAGACATACAAATGGCCAACAGTTATATGAAAAGGTGTTCAATGTCACTAAACAGAGAAATGCAAATCAAAACCACAATAAGATATCTCCTTACACCTGTTAGAATGGGTGTTCTTAAAAGACGAAAGATAACATGTGTTGGCAAGGATGTGGAACAAGAATACTTGTACACTGTTGGTGGGAATATAAATTAGTACAGTGATTATGGAAAACAGTACAGAAGTTTTACAAAAAAATAAAACTAGAAGTATCATATAATCAAGCAATCCAAATTGTGGGTATATAGCTAAAAGAAGTAAAATTAGTATGTTGACGAGATATCTGCAGGCCCCTATTTGTAGCCGTATTCACAATAGTGAAGACATGGAATCAACCTAAGTGTCTGTTGATGAGTGAATGGATAAAGAATACTTAGTATACATATATAATGGAATATTATTCAGCCTTTAAAAAGAAGGAAATTCTGTCATTTGCAACATGAATGAACCTGGAAGATACTGTGCTAACTGAAATAAGCCAGACACAGAAAGGGAAATACTGCATAATCTCACTTATTTGTGGAATCCGAAAAGTCAAATTCATGGGAGCAGAGAGTAGAATGGTAGTTTCTAGAGGCTGGGTATTGGGTGAAATTGAGGAGATGTTAATGAAAGGGTACAAAAATTTAATTATTCGCAGTGAATACATTCTGGTGATCTTCTAACAACTGTATGGTGACTTTGGTTTAAAATACTATATTTTTCACTTGAAATTTGCTAAGATTTGATCTTAAGTTTTCTCACCATACACACACAAAATTGTAATTATGTGAGGTGATGAATATGTTAGTTAGCTTTATTATGGCAATCATTCACATTATACATGTATATTAAAGTATTACATTGTATACCTAAACTATGTATGATTTTTATCTGTCAAGTATACTTCAATACAGCCAGAAAAAGGAAACTAAAGTGTCCCAGAATCAAATTTCAACTGTCACTGTTGTGTGTCAGCCTTAATAAAATAATAAATTTACTTTTGCCAATAGAGGAAGGGTTTCCCATTACCCCACTTGGAGTATCTTTGGAAATTCTCTTTGAAATGACTTGACAGCCACATTACCTGATAATACATTATAACTTCATTGGACTGAAGGTACCACAGTAAAATGGTTTGTCTCATTATCTGTAGGTTACATATCATTGTTTTCATACTAAAATGGAAAAGTGATACATATTATTCACAAACATTTAATTTTTTCAACTTTTTAGACTATATTTCTATGTACATTGTTGAGTGAGCCTTCATAAACCTTACAGTCTGGCAAGAAATGATTTCCGAATAAAGTAAATACTATAAACAACTTCACTCCTTCACTTCACTTTTTAAGACTGAATAATCTTTCACTGTATGTGCACACTTCATTTTGTTTCTCCATTCATCTTTTTATGGACTCTTGGGTCGTTTCCACCTTTAGCTATTGGGAATAATATTGCTATGAACAGTAAAGCCTTTTCTACATAGAGTAATTTACTGGTTTCAACTACTTTCCATGAAGCATTTCTTCATCTGTTCTATATATCAGCATTTCATCGTAGGGTTAAAAAATAGTTTTGCTGCAGAAGTAGAATAAGCCTGGGGTTTGAAGTCAGACAGCAAGTGCCATTTCTCCCTTCTATTTCTGTGTGAACTTGGTCAAGCAATTTAGCCCTTCTCCCTTCAGTTTCTTCATCTCTTAAATGGATCGATAATAATTTCTGCTGCACACACTGTTGTGAAAATGCATGAGTCAATAAAGCAACAAGTATAGTGTCTGAGACATTGTGTAGTGTCTGACGTGTTGTAAGAGGATAGTAAATGATAGCTAGCCATTAGTGATACTTCCAAACAGCCACATTTTTCAAACACAAGACTTAATCTAATCTCAAGCTGCTTCCTTCAACCCATTATCTCACACGGGGGCTGTGTTCCCACTTTTTCCTCTAATGGTTCCTAAGAGTTTTACTTCAGTTCCTTACGTGGATCACAAAGG
Source organism: Plecturocebus donacophilus (assembly GCA_004027715.1). Lineage (NCBI taxonomy): Eukaryota > Metazoa > Chordata > Mammalia > Primates > Pitheciidae > Plecturocebus > Plecturocebus donacophilus. Next base: position 75,365 of record PVKP010005508.1, on the reverse strand, counting down.
CATTCCCCAGTTTGTTAACCTGTTTAATATTTTATTCTCTAAAAAGTCTATTCTACCAGATTTACCTTTAGACTTACGTTATAACTTCTACTATGGTGAGTATGTGTTTAGAATTTGAAGATCATTCATATCTGAATTATTTGGCAGCCAATATAAGAAAAGTACCTAAAGTAAAAGACATTTGGTAAGACTCTGTCCATCCCAGTTAAAGAGTAAGGATGATCAACTTTTGAAGCCCACAGGCAAGAAGACATTCTAGGACCATGTCACTGAACTACTGTTTTCTAATTGCAAAGTGGCAATTTTTCACCTTAAAGATATATGGGACTCACTGAAGGAATACTAGCTCACATGCCTAAATCCAGGAAAAACATTAGGAGGCCCTAGAATTGGCCTCAGAGCATGCAAAAGAGGTAAAGAGATTCCATTTAACTTTAGACTGCCTTGGTAACCTGTTCATCTGCTCTGGGTTGAGCCATCCATTGTACAGCAATGTAATGAGTAAAAAGAGACCCAGAAGCATCCTGCCTCAACGCAAACACCCTTGCATCTACAAAACTGAACTGCACATTTTAAAAGATTCACTCAGAGCTTTATCATTTTAATTTTGAACGAAAATAAACATAAATAATGATCCAATCAATAATTTGGTCTTTTTATAAAATAAAATCAATTCTAAATCTACTTCAAAGAGTCATTCGTAGAAAGTTTCAGTTTTAAGTTCATGAAAAGCATTATAACAATCACAGGAACTGTGGTTCCATGTTTTCAGAAGTTTACACTGCAAGCCTTCCATCTGCTTTTAGAGATAATGTAATTAGAACTAACACTCAACACAATCAACTAAAAATATCCAACCATGCTAACTAATATTTTGGAATGATCCAGATTGTTAATATTGGAAAGAAGCATCTGAATTGATTGGCTATTTTGCTACTATGCTTCAAGTTAGAGGCATCATCAGAGGCCAAGGTTTTCTAAAAATCCCTCCAATGGTTCATTTTAGACTACCGTTGATATTAATAGGTAGCCTCTAGAGCTATGTGAATGAAGCAATTTTCAGTATTGCCAGGTGCTAGAAAGTGGCTAGTAGATAACTGAAGCTCAGTTAATGTTGCTGCCAAAATTAATATATGAGTGAATGATCTCTATTACTCTCCATGTTTGAAAGCTTCTATATCAGATCTTTTTTAAAAAACCCAAGTTTTAGTTTAGTTCTGGTTATAGTTACTCCAGGGCCTGTGTTATCTAGTTTGGCTTTCTACAATAAACTAGCCAATTTTTTTTTCTTTTCTATCAAACTTTTAGCGTATTCTTAAACATAGGAAAGACTTTTATAGGCAGATACCTTTGTTTGTTTTACAATTTAATCATTTTATTTCTACCTTGTTCACTGTGAATTTAATATTTTAAACAAATCATCTCTGGTACAGTCCATGTAATTTTCCTTTAATGCTGATTTCATTACAAGAAAATACTTACATTTGAAATAAAAGATTTTTTTCCTAAGTAAAATGTCCACTAGATGGAACTATTGTTTCAAAAGAATGAGGGCGATGCCTTTAAACACAAAACAAAATCCTATTTCTAAAACTTTCCCAGTGAAAGTTGCATCATAAAAACTGATAGACAATTCCTTTTTCTCTTTCTGAATTTTTTAAATTTTTATATAAATGACATTAGCATTTAAAATCCATGTCACTAGGATGCTTATATTATGAAAAATGTTGCATCTCTGTTAAGATTGAAGATGTCTCAATGCTGAGTTCTCTAAGTTTATTTTCTATATGTTTCATAGGTTTAATGATGACAAAGGACATATCTTAGTTAAAAAACATGCTTTAAAATCAGAATCTTGGGTACTTGCTTAATGAGTCAGAAATAAAAAATTTGTATAGAATTAAATAAAAATCCTAAACCTAAAGTGCTTAACGAAAAGATTATAAAACCCTCAAGTGTGGAAAAATACACACCTAGATTAGATGTGAGTGTCTCTTAGGCATACCTTTCAAGTTCTCAAAGAAACAGTATCATTGCGTAGTCACACATTCTTGCCCAGTATACACAACTGTATTTAAAGTGCATATTTTATTACTTCCTAATGCAAATGGCATAGTAAATTTGCAAATTACATTCCATTCTTATTTGTAAGTGCTGACATAAATATAAAACTAGCTTTATTAACTAAAAGTTGTCATGATTTGCCATTATTTTAGTATACTTAAGGTAGCACTTGAACAATTTTTTGTTTTCTTATTATAATGTTTTTGACTAGTATTTTTAAAAGTATTTACTCAACGTCTTATGGCATATTATGCTTTTTAATTAAACGTGGCTTTGGAATTAATTATTAACATTACCTTTACAAAGTACAACCCTAAGGAAGCAAACTTTTGATGCAATATAAAAGCATCTTAGTTGGAGGTTTTAAACCTCCAACTTAATGACAAGTTTCTTCCATACATTGCCCACAAGCGTACACTTTCAACAACTGATAAAGGGAAATCAATCAGCCCCCTCGGCAAACTCTTTGAGGTAATAATTGGAAATATCAAAGAGTATGTATTTCATAAAGCAAGTCTGAGTCATCATGATGTCATTGAAAATACTGTAGTTCTTTTTTCTCTGTTAAAGCTGTGGGGACATTATAAAATTAAATTGGAATAGCTGTAATACTTTCTTAAAGTTTTTTCAAAGCTTTCACAATTGACAAAATAAAATTGTAAAGTTTTGAGAGTAAATGGTTTGCTTTTTATATATTTCCTTAGTAAAATACAGCAAATAAAGGAAGGTTTTCAAAAACTAACATAGCAGTTTTCTACTCCTCCTTTAAATCATTCAAAAAAAATGAAGTTTCAAACATTGTTTTGATTTAATCTCATATTATGTAGGAATACAAAAGCAGTTCACACACTGTAAATTTTATTTAGAAAATTTTGTACTTTGAAAAGTCTAGAAGTTCATTTTTCAGTCCTAAAGCTAGACAACTAAATTGGTCTACTAAGGGATTGTGGAACAGTTGTTATATAAATGAGAACACGCTGTTGATGCTTGGCATAAACAGCAGAGGTGGAACTGAAGTCAGCCTGCTCACATAATTAAGTAGTCAATGCAAGACTATGTAAACCCTTGATTCTAGTGTTGGAATGACTGCCTTTGTGTTTTTTGTTTACCCATTCAACTAGCCGTATGTTTATTAATCAATATTTATCGAATGCCTAGTACACTTTTGAAGCATTCGAAGTTTTCCATGCCTTTATTTTTGTGTGCTGTCATACCTTTCTAATTTGATTTCCAATGCTCCATTTTTAAAACATTATAAACAATTCTGTAACTTCCTTCTGCCTGCTGAAAACAAGGCCAAACTCTTTGGCCTGATGTGCATGGCTTTCCTCAATAAAGCTCCAATATATATTTTGAGATTTATTGCCTATTATTTTACATATTTTACATTTCATTCAAATCTTATCTACTCACCATTTTCTGCACACCTCCACTTTATTGATACGTTTCCTTCGCTGAAAGTGTTCTTGTGGTATACAATGGCCTGTACTTCCAAATTCTTCACATACTTCAAGACACATCTCAACTTCCACCTCGTTACGCAATTCTACTCCACCCTCAATCAGAACCAACCTTTCCTGTCTCTGAAGTATCATTCATTGCCTTTGACTTATAAGTTTCTTATATTATTTATTACCTTGTCCTGAATAGTAGAATTATTTGCATGTATTTCTCTCTCTCTCTCTCTCTCAAACTGAAAGAGGTCTGCGATCCTGTAATCTCATCTTTGCATCTCAAAACTCTTATCACGCTACCTCCTGTTACCCAACCTGTCACTGGACCATCATCACGACTTCCTTCTCTTACCTGTAGGGATTGTCTTTTTCTGGCAAAGGCTAACGCTTCCATCAGTACCATACCTCAAATCTTCCTTCCCACATCCTTAAAAATCTCCTCCCAGTGACTATCCTCTTATTCGTCGTTGGCTTCTGCCCATTAGCATATAAACATGCTCAAGTCCTTTTTGCCCTAATACAGTGTAGCACTGTCTTTCTTGGCTCTCTTTCATAGCTAACCTCTTGAAAGTGTTTTCTACACATGCTGTCACCACATCCACAGCTTCCACTAGCTTCTCATTGCTATATAATCAGGCTTTCATCTATCTCCATGACCCAAATGAAACTGTTCCCACAGAGGACACCAACAACCTTCTGCTTGCTAAATCCAATGACCGTTTTTTGTTTTTTCTTGTTTTTATTTTTGAGACAGAGTCTCACTCTGTAGCCCAGGCTAGAGTGCAGTAGTGTAATCACAGCTCACTGCAGCCTCGACTCGACTTCCTGTGCTCAGGCGATTCTCCCACCTCAGCCTCCCAAGTAGCTGGGTTATAGGCATACACCGCCACACCTGGACAATTTTTATATTTTTAGTGGAGAGGAGGTTTCACCATGATGCCCAGGCTGGTCTCAAACTCTTGAACTCAGACTGCCTGCCCACCTTGGCCTCTTAAAGTGTTGGGATTACACACCTGGCCCACTTCTTAAATCTTTCCTTATTTGTGCTCTCTACATCACCTAACACTATTGGTCATTCTTTCCTCTTTAAGTCACCCTCTTCCCTAGAACGTCTATGATTGTGTGTGTGTATTCCTGGACATCCTTTTATGTCTCAATTAATCTCTTAAAATGTGGCCTTGGACAGTGTTCTTTTCTTGGCCTTGTTCTATTCTAACTCTTGCTTTTCCTGAATGGTCATCTAATTCATAGTTTCAAATGCATTAGGCTGGTGACTTCTGTATCTCTGTTTTATCCCAGCCCAATTTTTTATTCTGAGCTTTACTCCTACATTTATTTCTGGGTTTTTGTTTTTTGGTTTTTTTTTAGATGGAGCTGCATTCTGTCACCCATGCTGGAGTGTAGTGCTGCAATCTTGGCTCACTGAAGTCTCCGCTTCGCAGGTTCAAGCCATTCTCCTACCTCAGCCTCAGCGTAGCTGGGATTACAGGCGTACACCACCATACCCGGCTAGTTTTTGTATTTTTAGTAGAGTTGGGGTTTCTCCATATTGGCCAGGCTGGTCTGGGACTCCCAGCCTCAAGTGATCTGCCCACCTCAGCCTCCCTGAGTGCTAGGAGTATAGGCGTGAGCCGCCATGCCGGGCCTGGTACTTATTCCTACTTTGCTTTCTGGATGGCCCATATGCACCCAAGTACAATGAGTCCCAAACCAAACTCATCATATTTCCTCTTCTTACCTAAATTCATTTATTTTTTATTGTTCCTCATCACATTGAAAGGCAGTACTATTCATAAGGTTCCGAAGTCAGAAAGCAAAGTATCTTCCCTGGATTGTCTCTCTCCCTTATGCTACATATTTTAATCAAACACTGAACCCTGCCATTTCTATCAACTACAAAGCTTTTGAATGTGCTCCCTCTTCTCCAACCTCTGTCTCACTACCCTGGTTAAGACCATCATAATTTCCCACCTGAATTTCTGCCATGACCTTGTAAATTGTCACTCTGCCTCCAGTCTTGCTTTCCAGCCATTCATTTTCCACATTGAAGGTAGAGTAAACTTGGCAAATACAAATCAGATTATTCCCCCGATTGAACACATCAATTACTCTACTGACTTGTAGGATAATGTCCCACTGCCCTAAGATAGTATATAATGGTGTGCATAATTTAACCACCACTTACTACTCTGGCCTCATGAGATCACACCCCCTTCAAACCCAACAATCTCACTCATTTAACCTTTCGAGTTCCTTCAACATGCTGTGGTCACTCTCACTTCTGGCCCTTGACACATGCTGTTTCCTGTGTCTAGATGCCCTTATTTTCACCTCTCAACCCCTTTGCAAGGCTAACTCCTTCTGATCCACCCAGCCTCTCAGCTTACATGTCTCCCTCCCAGAAAATCTCTACTAACTTACTGCGCCTGGGTCTGATATGCATCCCATATACCTCTAGTAGCATTCTACATCATACAGATGTTGCTTAAGTGTTTTGCCTGTTTACAATCCTGCATGCTCATGAATTGGTATACAGTGTCTACATTATGCACGACATTCGAGTCATCCTGTGGTAATCAATATTGATCTTTAATGAAGTCAGAACAAATGAAATGGTCAGGGAAAGTCCATATATTCAGCCTTTGTATGCAATGGCATATTGTAACATTTATATTGAAGAAATAATTTATCATGGATTATACTGTACTCCTAGAGAAATCACTTGGTGCTGGACAATGTTAGTCATTAACAAACTGAAGTAAATGTTTCAGCTCAGTTTTTAGATTCACATCAAATGAAACATTTTTTCACTGTCGAAAATGGTTAACCAACTAGCATAAATGATATCAGCGTGCTTTAATCCTAGAATGTGTTCAGTATCTAACTGGCAAGAGCTGGAAAAAGAAGAGTCATTTTTTTTCAATTCCTGCATCTTAAAGATGGGGAGAAAGCATGTCTTGAGAGGTAAGGCATCATTTTAAGGTCATCCCACCACATAGTGGCAATCTCCCATCCTGTCAATGGGATCACAGAAGAACCTGTTTGTCACACCCTCCTATCTAGTGCTCTTTCCATTACACAGTGTTATTGCTCACCACCTTGCTTCTCGTTTGTAGTTTGCGTGAGAAACCTTTGGCCTGGCTCAGAATTTCCAAATCTTGCAACACTAAGAATGTATTTCAATGAGGTATGTTTTCCAGCTGATGTTGTATTTTTTTTTCAATTAATAAAATCTCATCTGGAACTACAATATGTGCAACAGGTAGAATCAATGAATGGTTTTGTTAGGCAATTAAAATTTTCATTGTTTGTAAAAAACCCTGATTCCCTTTCAAATGAATAAAATATCTGGGGAGCTCAGTTTGAAAACTAAAGACTGAGGGAGGGGCATATTTAGTAGTAGGAGTTCTGAATTCAGCCACTCAACCAACCTAATGCTCCCCTTGAACTTGGACAGAGCTGGGTGATATAGCAAAAAGTTAATTTGGCATTCTTATGTCTCTTAACAGTGCACTAAATAATTACTACAATGAGATAATAGTATAATGCAGAGCTCAGGCAAGACAGAATGACATAAAATTGGGCAATAGGAGAGGTCCTCCCATGCTTTCTTTCCTTCTTTTCCACCTTACATACATTCATTTTAACAAATCATGTTTTTAGTTTTTGCACTGTTTCCCCTAAGAAGCTTTAGTTACCAGTATCTTGGCAGTGTCCAAAGTGCTCCTGCAACTTTGCAAAGATCTGATATGAAGGATGCAACAGACAATTGTTAAAATATGGTTTATGTTCTAGGCAACGTCAGTCATTAAATTATTCACAGTATGAAATTCCATATTTCAAGCTCCTAGTAATTCTTCAGTGTCTATTTCTTATCCTAGCTCTTTTTGAAGCCATATGTAACTCATCTAAAGGAGTCCAAGATTGCTTCCTCCTTTAAATCATTACAGCGTTTTGCTCAGACTTCTTTTGTAATACCTAGATTCATAAGAATTAGTCTTCACAGGACTTCCCTTCTCTCTGTCCAACCATTTTCTTCTCTCCTTACCCCACAACACACACCTCTATTTTTGAGGCAGCTGCTCTCTTTATCTGTGTACCCAACGAGCAACCAGTCCAGCACCGTGAAAAAAGAATGGACTTTAAGAAAGATGAATTGAAGATATATCTTAGTCTTACCATTTTTTTAGGTTAACATACTAGTTATGTAACCCTTTTGTATCTCAATTTTCCCATCTGTAAAATGGGAATAATACCTGTCTTGGAGAGGTAAGTAAAATTCTTGGTAAAGACTGTAAATAATGCCTGGACTACCATTATTCAATACATATGCATTCTAATTCACATGGCCTGGAACTGTGGGTCTACTCTTTAGTTTGTAGATTGCCATGGCTACAGTAACAGTCTTTCCACCAGGCCTAGAAGACTGCACAGCCCAGAATTTAGGCCATCAATTCTGTCTTGTACAGGCAGATTTTTTTTTTTTCTACCCAATTTGTTTTGTGGTCCTTGGCATATCCAAGGAAGCAAGTTATGATGGGACAAATGCTGGATTTGGAGGCAGAACACTTTGTGCTAAACCTAAGCTTTAATTGATGGTATGATATGGAGGAAGTCAGACACCTGTGTCCTTAGTTAATTCACATATAAAATGAGAATTTCTGCCATGTTTGCCTCACAGGCTTTTTGCAAGTACCAGAGAGAATTATGGAAGTGAAAGCCATTTGGAAACTGTGAAGGATGACACAAATATGAATTAAACATTTGGTTATTTTATTTGTATTTTGAACAGGTAATATATGAACTTTGTACAAAATTCAAAACATGCAAATTGGTATATAGTGAAAGGCAAGTCTCTCTCTCCATCCTGTCCCCTAGTCACTCAGATCACTCCCATAGGCACAACAGATGCTATTACTTTCTTGTTTATCCTTCCACAGATTTTCTACTTATATGCAAGTTATTATGAAACTTTTTTTTTTTTTTTTTTTTTTTTTTGGAGGTGGAGGTGGAAATGGAGTTGGATGTAGGTTCCTCCATGGGGTCAGTGACTTCAGTTAAAGGAGCCTCAGTTTCTCCAGTCTTGGACATTAGAAAACGGAAGAAAATGTGGAACGCTTCACGAATTTGCGTGTCATCCTTGCGCAGGGGCCATGCTAATCTTCTCTGTATCGTTCCAATTTTTTAGTATATGTGCTGCCGAAGCGAGCACTTATGAAACTTTTCATAAATCTTTCCAACTGCCCCCATACTTTCCTTCAGCCTAAGGCTCCACTTAACACCTTTGAAGCCAGCAACACCCAGGGCTAACACCTACAGTTGGCCTACTTGCACTGTTAAATGTATTTACAATTAAGAGTCACTCAATCACTGAGAAAGATTCTGTCATAAATCTGAAAAAGCTATCAGTCTCAGCACACAATCCCTCCCAGGGAACACAGGGCCTGATAAGGCCCAAAGTTGCTACATCTTCTGCACTGAATCCTAATAAATAAATGGTTGCTATTCTTGCACATTCCAGCTGAAGCTGTAATCCATTAAAAATCAATTCTTTTATTTTTTTTCTTCTACATGCCTTTGGTTAACTTAGCTGCATATAAAATGTTTTACTTGGATTTTCTGTTATATTTGCTTGAAACCTATATACTTGAAACAATCTTAATTTTTGGCTGTTTCATATGTATGATATTTGCATCCTATTATATCCATGAGAATATTGTACAAATTAGCTAAAAGTGTCAACATTACAAAGTTCTTCCAAGTCGTTAGGTGAAAAGTCTACATTTATGTTAAGTATATGAGTTTTTTTGTTGTTGTTAATCCCATCCCCTAAGTATATGATTTCAATGTTAAAGGGTCTATCTAATTTTAAACCACATCAAGCAAGTTTTGTAAATCCTGAAATTTCTTAAAGATTATATTCTTTAGAGCATTCTGTCAGTTATAGTCTGAACTTCTAAGACCACTCTTCAATTGATCAATATTAACTTTATGTTGCTATTTTATCATCCATGTTTCTTTCATCACATTTTACAGCAGCTTTATTAAGGTATAATTGCCAAATAAAAATTGTGTATATTTACATTGCACAACATGATGTTTTGATGTATGTATATGTTGTGAAGTGATTAAATCAAGCTAATTAACATATTAATTACCTTACATACCTTTTTTTGTAGTGAGAATATTTAAGATACAATCTTTTAGCAATTTTCACATATATAACACATTATTGTTAACTGTAGTCACCATGCTGCACTGCACTGTAAATCTCCAGAATCTATTCCTCCAAACTGAAACTTAGACTCTTTGAACAATATTTCCTTCTTCCTCACCTTACCTCCAAACCCTGGCGAAGACCATTCTACTCTGTTTCTATGAGTTCAATCATTTCAGATTCCATGTTTAAGTGAGATCATATAGTATGTCTTTTTGTGCCTGGTTTATTTCACCTAGCACAATGTACTACAGGCTTATCCAGGTTGTTGCAAATGATAGGATGGGGTTTTTTCTAAGGCTAGATAGTATTCCATTATTTTACACACACACACGTGCATGTACATTTTCTATTTCCTTTATTGATTTATTCACCAATGGACATTTAGGTTGATTCCCTGACTATTAAAAACACTGTTGCAATAAATATGGGAGTGTTATATCTCTTCAACATACTGATTTCATTTCCTTTGGGGAACCTCCATACTGTTTTCTGTAATGGCTATACTAACTTACATTCTCACCAACAATGTACAAGGGTTCCCTTTGCTCCACATATTTGCCAAAACATATTATCATTTGCTTTTTAAAACAATAATAGTCATTTTAATTGGTGTGAGGTGACATCTCATGTAAATTTGATTTGCATTTCCATGGTAATTAATTATGATGCATTTTTTTTCACGTATCTGTTGGCCATTTGTATATTTTCCTTTGATAAATGTCTTCAGTTCCTTTGCTCATTTTTTAAAAAATATTTTTCATAGGTTATTAGGGTACAGGTGGTATTTGGTTACATGAGTAAGTTCTTTAGTGGTGATTTGTGAGATTTTGGTGCACCCATAACACTAGCAATATACACTGAACCCTATTTGTAGTCTTTTTTCCCTCGCCCCCTCCCATTCTATCCCCCAAGTCCCCAAAGTCCATTGTATCATTTCTATGCCTTTATGTCCTCATAGCTTAGCTCCCACATATCGCTGATAACACATGATGTTTGATTTCCCATTCCTGAGTTACTTCAGTTAGAATAATAGTCTCCAGTTTCATCCAGGTCACTGCAAATGTCATTAATTCATTTCTTTTTCTTTTTATTGCTGAGTAGTATTCCATCATATACATATATGTATGTAACAGTTTCTTTAGCCACTCATTGATTGATGGACATTTGGGTTGGTTCCAAGATTTTGCAATCGCAAACCGTGCTGCTATAAACATGCATGTGCAATTATCTTTTTCGTATAATGACTTATTTTCCTCTGGGTAGATACACGGTAGTGGGATTGCTGGATCAAATGATAGTTCTACTTTTAGTTATTTAAGGAATCTCCACACCGTTTTCCATAAATGTACTAGTTTAAATTCTCACCAGCAGTGTAGAAGTGTTCCCTGATTACCATATCCACACCAACATCTACTGTGTTTTGATTTTTTAAATATGGCCATTCTTGCAGGAGTAAGGTGGTATTGCACTGTGGTTTTGGTTTGCATTTCCCTCATCATTAGTTGAACAATTTTTTCATATGTTTGTTGGCTGTTTGCATAAAAATTCTAAAAGATAACACTGGAAAAACCCTTCTAGACATCGGCTTAGGCAAAGATTTCATGACCAAGCACCCAAAAGCAAATGTAATAAAAACAAAGATAAACAGATGGGACTTAATTAACCTAAAGAGCTTTTGCATGGCAAAAGGAACAGTCAGCAGATTAAACAGACAACCCAAAGAATGGGAGAAAATCTTTACAATATATACTCTGACAAAGGACTGATATCCAGAATCTACAACAAACTCAAACAAATCAGTAAGAAAGAAAAAAAAAAGCAATCCCATCAAAAAGTGAGCTAAGGACATGAATAAACAATCCTTTGCCCATTTTTTAATCAGTTATTTGTTTTCTTGCTATTGAGTTGTTAAACTCCTTATATATTTTGGATATTAACACCTTATCAGATATACAGTTTGCAAATATTTTCTTCCATTCTGTAGGTTGTCTCTTCATTCTGTTGATTGCTTTTTTTGCTGCACTGAAACTTTTTAGTCTGATGCAATTCCATTTTTCTAGTTTTGCTTTTGTTGCCTATGCTTTTGGGGTCATATCCAAAAAAAAAAAATCATTGCCCAGAGCAATGTCAAGAAAATTTTTCCCTGTTTTCTTCTAGTAGTCTTGTGATTTCAAGTTTTATATGTAAGTTTTGAATCCATTTCGAGTTGGCTTTTCTATGTGATATGAGATAAAGTTCCAAGTCATTGTTTTGCCTTTGGACATACTGTTTTCCCAGCACCATTTATTGAAGAAACTGTTCTTTCCCCATCGTGCTGTCTTGAAAACTTTGTAGAAGATAAATTTACTTTAAATTCAAGGATTCATTTCTGGGCTCTCTATTCTGTTGCAGTGGTCTGTGTGTATGATTTAAAGTCATACCATACTATTTTGATTACTATAGCTTTGTAGTATATTTTGAAATCAGATAGTATAATGCCTCCAGGTTTGTTTATTGTTTGTTTGTTTTGTTTTTTTGCCTACAATTATTTTGACTATGCAGGGTCTTTTACGGTTCTTTATGAAGTTTACAATTGTTTTTTCAGTTTCTGTAAAAAATGTCATTGAATTTCGATGAATATTGCATTGAATCTGTAGATCACTTTGGATTCTATGGACATTTTAATAATATTAATTTTTTCACTTTATGACATGGAATATCTTTCCATTTATCTGTGTCTTTTTCAATTTTTTAATCAATGTTTTATAATATTCAGTGTGCAGATCTTTCACCTTTTTGGTTAAATTTATTCCTAAATATTTTCTAAATGTAGCTATTATAAATGGAATTTTCTGTCTTGATTTGTTTTACGGGTAGTTTGTTGTTAGAGTATAGAAACACTACCAATTGTTATGTTTTGATTATATGTTCTGCAACTTTACTGAATTTATTAGCTCTAAGAGCTTTTTGGTAGCATCTTTAGGGTTTTCTATACATGAAATTAAGCCATCTGCAAACAGAGACAGTTAACTTTTGCCTTTCCAATTTAGATGCCACTTGTTTATTTTTCTTGTGTAATTGCTGTTTCTAGAATTTTCAGTACTAGGTTAAATAAAAAGATTACTGGGCATCCTTATCTTGTTTCTTATCTTAGAGAAAAAGTTTTCAGTTTTTCAGCATTGAGTATGATGTTAGCTGTAGGCTTGTTATAAATGGCCTTTATTATGTTGATGTGCTTTCCTAATACCTAATTTGTTGAGCATTTTATCATGACAGGATGTTGGATTTCATCAAATGCTTTTGTCACATCTATTGATGATCATACAGTGTTTTATTCTTTATTCTGTTAATGTGTTATATCACATTTATTGCTTTCTATATGTTGAGCTATCCTTGCATCCCAGGAATAACTCCCATTTGATCATGGCTTATATTCCTTTTCCTGTGCTACTGAATTTGTTTTGCTGGCATTTTATTAAGGGCTTTTAGGTCTGTTTTCATCAGAAACATCAGCCTATATTTTTCTGGCGGTATCTCTATCTGGCTTTGGTATCAGAGTAATGCTGGCCTCATAAAATGAATTTGGAACTATTACCTCCTGTGCAATTTTTTGAAAAACTTTGAGAAGAATTAGCATTAATTCTTCTTTAAATGTTTGGTAGAACCTTTAGTCACTTTATGAATAAAATTTCATCAATAAGAATAAAGGCAATCTAAAAATTTGAATTTCCTTTATTCAGGAAACAATATGTATTATGGTCCAAGCAGAAGAGAGACACCATATCTGAGAGAATTCTATATAACCAAGTTTCAAAGAACTAAAAGCAAAAGGGAACAGAGGTATCAACTGAGAAAGCAATTACACTCTGTCCTGGAGCACAAAGGGAAGAGGCAGAATTGTCAAAACCTAGAAACTTAGAGTTAGAGGCATGCAGGGCTCTGTTGAGCTGAAACTGATCTCTGAGGAAGAGGCCCTGAGTAGACTAGTGTTACTGCCTTCTAGCTGTGAAACAGACTTCGACCTCGAGGACAGGGCACTGGTAAATTGGCACTGATGTCTTCAAGGGACTGTCATGTTGCTGGTTCTACAGCTTGGGAAAACTGTGAACTGGAGTCAACAGCCACTTCTGCAAAATACTGCCACTACCAAGTAAATAACTACAGCTGCAGTGAGGGAGACAGGAAGAGGATTCAAAAACAGAAGCAGGAATAAACTAGGAGGCACCGAGGAAGAAATTCATTATTTCTCTCTTCTCCACCATTGCATTCACCCTCCATAATCACTGACTGGCAGATCCTAACAGGAGCAGCCAGCAAAGCAGAAATGTGTTTTGCAGAGTTTATCCCCAATACTACAAAGCAGGGTAGGGAAAAGTGCATTAAAAATGAAGTGAAAATAGCTTAACCTTGGCCACAAAATATTAACATAAAACTCAAAACGGAACCTCATAGGTATTCAGATTTTGAAAAAACAGGTGAACAAACAGAAAAAGAAAATCTAAACCCTAGCAATGAGGCAAAAACATGAAAAGTTCTACATTATTTTAGAAAGAACTGTGAACTTTCCCCTGTTTCTTAAGAGACTTGTTAATGGAATGTTGACATTATTGTCTTATATACTTTTGAGGGAACAGTACCAGAAGAGTTAAATAAAACACTGTCCTATTACTTTATGAGAAATTAATTAAGTGGAATATAAATCATTTGTCTATTTCCACTCTAAAATGGAACTATTCCCCTATTTTAAATGAAGTTTTTTTTTTTTTTTGGTTCAGATGCTTGAATTAGTTGTTTCACTCATTGAGAGATGCCATACAAAACCAAGAAATTGTGTGTTTTCTTTAGTTAAAATAAATTAAGATGGCCTTTAATTTGGTCCTTGTCATTCAGATCATAAAAATGGTCTGGTTCACATAACAAATATAGTACAGAAGCCCACATTAGCCTAATAGCTGTCTGTATTTCTGTGAATGTGTACACCTATGTCAGGATCTGTGATAAATGAAAGTAAGAGTTAGAATAAAACTGTAGATATCATCCTCTTCTATCTGACCTAATTCTGTAAAGCTCAGTTCTACACATATTATACCTTCAAAAGTACATGAAATTGGGGGCATTCCAAATTAACATCACCTCTTTTGAATTATGTCAATGACTCTCTGTTGAGCTTTTTGAGCATGTAATTATAGAAGCTGTGGTGGGTTAAAAATGGCCACAAATTCTTCGCAGTTTCTTTCATCAGGGATGGAGACCGATTCCTCACCTCTTGAATCTGGACCAGCCTTATAAGTTGCTTCGTGAGACCAATAAAATGAGACCGAAGTGACAGTGTTCAGCCTCCATACCGGGCCTCAAGAGACCATTACCTCTTCTTTGCACCTGCTCCTCCAGACTTACCCCATTGCAGGCCTTGTGATTCACTGCCCATTGCTCTACTGTATTTCCTCCCTCCTTAGAGTCTTGTAGGGCTTCCCACTACTGTGAAGGATAAGACAAGATCCTTCTTGCCTTGCATATTAGCCTAGGACTACTACACTTCCCATGCATGCAAAGCAAGAGGAGCATGAGATATTATTTTAGGTGGTTCTATAGCAAATAATTTGTTTGATATGTATGAGGTTAAAAAAAATGTAACCCGCACATAAAACAGATATTACTATTTAAGTTGTTAATTTTAAATAAGCTATTTAGTAAAAGAAGACTTACAGCTTAAACAAATCAATCAACTGAGTAATACTAGAGGCTGTGTTCAAATATAGAAAACTTTTGGGTAATCCTCCTTTAAGGCAAATTGGCTCAAATCTCACGTGGTACAAATACACAATTCAATTTACTTTCTTTCCTTTTGCCAAAAGAATCCCTCTAACTTTAAGATCCTCCTTACTTCAGCTTTCTGTTGCCTGTGAAAAATCAAGCAACGTTTTAAAGCTTTCCTAACTAACTAGTAGCAAGATGGCAACTTTGGAAATATGCTACCCTTACCCCCATCAATGTTATTGTGCTTCTCCATTCTGTTAATATTTTCTCATCACACAAATTTTGGCTTTTTGACGTTGCATATGTATCATGGTAGAAGATTGCAAAACATTTCATCTCACTGCTCTGGGCTCTTCTCTGTCCTCTTCAGCCTTTCCCATTTTTCTTCATAATTCTTATGTTATGTAGCCCACTTTTCTGGCATTACTTCTAGTGTTAGTGCTGAGTAACATATTGTGCCTTTTTTTCCCTTAGATTTCTCGACTCTCCTAATGCAGTTGCACTCCTTCTCATTGTTTTCCTGCCTTCTTCTTCTCTTGTATCCTGTGCCTCCATGCTCTTTACTAATTATCCTTAGCCCTCATGACTTTATCTACCTGTGATTATTATCCCTTCACTATTTTAAGTCCTAACCAGTGTCTCTTCTTCTCTTCACTCTTTTCTCTCCTCTTACCCAATGCCTTTATCCTCCATTTTATTGTGTTTCTTCTACATTGCACCCTGCTGCACTTACCTTGAAATCCAGAAGAGAAGCAAATAGGAGGTTTGTAAATGTGTTTGCTGATGTAAAGATAAAGGGAGCCAGACACTTCTAGTGCTTTTGAAGTTCCTTTGGCATTTGAGTCCCGCTTGAATTGTATGACTTATTCCCTTAAGAACATTCTTACTCAAAATAAGTTACAAAAACTCTGGTCTAAAATTGATGGGATATAAGATTAATCTTAGACTTTGAATGAGACTCTGTTTAACACAAATTACATATTCCTTACAGGTCAGTGTGCAATTTCCCACATAGATAAGGTCTTTGAAAAGTCCTTTCAAAATCAGAGTGATTTTTCCATGTTTTGACAGATGTACAAATGAGTTCTTTTGAGTTTAGTGTTTCAAATGACCTCTGAGTTTCAAGCCTATTTGAATTTTGATTATGTTATTCTCTTCTTCTAATTGCAAAAAAATAGTCGACCCTCTAAATTTGCAGTTTCTTCAAAACAGGAATTCCCTCAGTTTCACTGAGTAGTTTAAGCTAGGGGATTGAAAGTGATAGAATATCACTATGATTATCACATTAATAGAAATTATGTTCTTAGAAATATAGAGAGCTATGGATAAAAGGCCACAGAGACAAGAGAAATATTCAAGGCTCTATGTTTGATTATACTTTTTGGATGAGAAAACAACATATAAAGATTACGTTGAAGGGATGGAGAGGATTTCAACTGGGTACATTTAGTTTACATTAGAAAAATTCAAATTTTTCCTTTATAACACAAAAAGTTTTCAGAGTTGCATTAGGAACTATTGATATGGAAACTGTTTTCCCAAAATCATATCAGTGATTCAATTACCATTTATTATCCAGGAAAAAAAATGGCCCTACTTCTTTTAAATGACCTGAAATAATGCAATTTCTCTTCAACAGAGCATAATGAGAGTTGAGAAGTTGCACTCAGAAAATGAGAACAGTCCATGTTTCTCATTGCAATCCACATACAGATTTTGCATTTTATAGGGTAGTGATTCATTTTTTATCTAGTTTTACAATAGAATCTGATTTGGCACAATAAAGTAAATATTAACACATTTCTTTCCTAGACGTAGTATTTAAAAGTAGAAATGTGACAACATCCAGTGTTAACTGGTCTAATCCAATAAGGAATTTAATACATTTGAGTATGATAACACACACTGAAAAACTTAACATAATTTTAAAATAGAGTTTTATTTTCTCGAAGGAAATTTTTTTATATCCCAAACTACTAGGAAATAGTTAAAAATGGTTGTTAAGATGACTGGACTTGGCTTATTATTTCTTTCTTTAGTTTATTCTCCACATGTGTGGGTGACAACCTTGAATCCATTTCAAAAGGGGAGGAGTGACTATAATAGCTAAAAGCACTGCCTGAGTTTAAATTTCTTGGCAAGAAATATGACAGGTTCTGATAGCCTCAGTAGCATCATCTCCAAAATGGGAATTATAATAATTTATATTGAAGATTGCTCTCACGAAGACTAGTGATCAGTGAGTGACAATAACAGCACTTAGAAACCACTCAATAAATAAGTGATTAAATGGCCAAAAGGTTAAGGTGGAGATCCTCCTCCTCAAAAAAAATAAATAACTAAGCTCTAGGGTTAACAGGTTAATTGTAATAGAAACTGGTTGAATCAAAGATACATATAATCATATGCCTACTTTTTATGAGCTGCACATGTTGAGATTTTTAAAAACTGTTAGCTCTCCTATTCACTGCTTTTCATAGACAAGTTCATTTTTTAAATGTCTTTAGGAAAGTACTCATACTGTGTCAATGAGTTTAAACGATTTTCAAATAAAAGTGAAAACTCAAGCAGCTAAATCAGTTTGAACTATTCCACCTCCCTCTGGCTTAATCTTTGAGACTTCTGACCTTAGAGGTTTGTGGCTAGAATTGATGGATAGGTATACTTTTGTGAAAACAGTACTTGTGGTTAGATTTGCTCTTATATGATGCCAACAAGGAGACACCAAATCAAATTCTGTAGTAAGATCCCTTTTTAAATAATGCCCACTAACATGACAGCACCAAAAGGAACAAATAAAAAAAACCTGTGACATTAGTTGATAGGGGCTCAAGTAATATCTTGGGGCAGCTCGAATTGGTTAAGAACACGGGCTTTGGAGTTTGACAGAATGAGGCTGAGACTCCTGCTCAGCCACTGAAGGTCATAAACCTCAGTTTCCTCATCGGTGAAATGCAAATGATGATATTTTTTTGCTGGATCTTTTAGGAATACATTTGTAAAGGAAAGAGTTTTTGATTTTTTACATTTTGTCTAACCTCAAATTAATCATTTTGGCTATCCTAACAAGAAGGGTCTAAGTGATTCCTTTTGTTTTATTTTTTCACTTACAAAGTACAGTTTTCTGATTGGGGGAGGCAATATTTTGTTTACTGGAAGGGAAATTGAATTCAGGGAGTAAGAACTGGCGATTATTATACAGGCAGTTGTTTGGCACCCATTATATATCAGGTGCTTTACATATTCAAAATAGTTTAACCTGGACAATAACCTTATCAGAGAAACGTTACTATCCCCATTTTACAGATGAGGAAACTGAACCTCAGAAAGATTAAATAACTTCCCAAGTTCACATAGTCACAAAGTTATTAAATGTCGGTGCAGGAATCTGTACCCAAGACCTCTGACTCGGATGTCTGTGTTCTTTCCACTACATCTGAAGCCATTCAGCTTCAAAACATTTAAAAAAATAATGAGTCTTTATGTCTGTGTGGCCTTAAGGCAGTATGATATCACTAGCACATAACTATCAGGAACTGGGGCCAAACTGCTCACATGAAAGAGTTTTCTTCTTTAGCTGTGCCTAAACAAGCCATGGGATGTAGAAAATAAAGCAATTATTAAATGAACTCAAATTATAGGAATGTATTAATCACACAATCTCAAATTCTCTGTTATATTTAAGGATCTATCTCCACCCCTGTTTCTTTCAGCCCTTTTCATACTCTAGGCCGGCCCAGTACTTTTCATCTCTTTATTTTCATGTGTGCATAGCTTTAGTACCCTCACAACACTGCTGCTAGCTTAGGCTTGCACTGTCTGTCATTGCTACACGATTGATACAATGCAGGCTCCTGAAAACAGCCATTCATGCTGCTTTGGTCAGCTAACCTGGACCAGAGAATAGTTGTGGGATCACAGGCCGAGTCTCAATGTTACCAGTGGATTCCTTCTTCTAGAACACAGGAGGCTGTTAGGAAACGTTTTCTGTACTCACATTTAAAAAAATAGCTTAGTTTTTCCATCATGTAAGTGATATAGTGTAATACATCAATTAGTAAAAATGTTCACAAGAAATGGAATGATAGGTGGATATATACTCTGAAGTGAAAACAAACCAGGGATTTTTATATCGGAGGAACCCATTAATTGCCATCAAGAGAATGTCTTTTTTTACAAACCACCAGAGTTCTTCTTAAGTGTGGCAAATGGCATTTGCCTTATTGCCTTTTTCCTTTAGGTTTTACTCACTGCCAAGAGGATGAAGCCCAAACTCTTCTAACATGGTCTCTCCAATTTGCCCAACCTAGGTATGCGATTTCTTCTTCTGTTAACTTCATTAGCAAAATCCATCTCATCCAAATGATTCTATTCTCTGCCTCTGAAATGTACTTTGGTATTTCCTTCCTGGGAACCTTTGCTGGACGCCATTTCTGTGGTTTTGATGTTCTCATCCTCTTCTCTACCAAATTAAACCTTTTCCAGTGGTGAATAAGTTACATCCTGTAATTCTTACCACTCCTTTGGCTATTATCATTTGGCATCTGATGCTGTAAGTAGTATTTAAATGCCAAGTAACTAGTCATTATCAAATTGTATGCTAAGGGCAGAAATAATATCTGTCATTTTGATAATGTATCTTCAATATCTGAAATATAATAGGCATTTAATAAATTTATATTGAGTGTCTAAAGGAAAGAAAGAAAATATATCTAAACTCATCTTACAGACTTTTTCTGGGCAAATACTATGTTTTTGATATTTTGGTATCTCTTTTAGCACTGTGCTCAGTACCTTGAATGAAGTAAGAATTACATTATTTTTTCAATGTCCTAAATTAATCATTGGAAATTCAAGTAAACTGCATTTGAGGGCTTAAATATAATTTTTAATCTTTCATTTTAATCCATTTTTTGTAAGGTAGTGGCAATTCTGGTTTAAGTAAGATGTTGTTAAATGTACCATAATGATCTTAAAACATCCCATTCTACTTCCTGAACAAACTAAAACAAGGAAAATCGGTTGATCTTATGTACATGTTTAAAATCAGGGTGATTTTTAAAGTGATGGTTAATTTAATAACATTTCCCGAGTATGTCACAGTCTGTGCTGTTCTTTTTTCCTTCAAACCCTCATTTACCCCACACCCCCATCTGTTAGCCTGGGAGACCGACTCATCCTTCAGATTTCTATTTATACGTTACTTTCTCCAAGAATCTTGTCTTGATGCCGCACTCTCTCGCCTTGTTCATGGACTTGCACACTACCTCATTCCCTTAAGATATCACCTGCTAACTGCTTAATTCTTCACTACACTGCAGGTTCCTCAGAGCAAGGGCCTCATGTATTCTTTTGTTCCCAGCAGCAGAGGGCTGGCATATAATAGGTGCTCAGCAAATGTTTATTAAGTGAATGAATGCCCTCAAGAAGAATAAAAGGTGACTCAGACTTGATGTTTAACTTTACATTGGTTAAGTGCGTAAGAGTATCAAAATACAGATAACCATTAATTTTTAAGGGACTTTAGAGAACTACTTCTTGAATTGTTTAAGGAAGAGATTGAAACTGAACCAACAGACAAAAGACTATTTGGTGCTAGTATGGTCCAGGACGCAATACTGTTTCATCCAAGCTTCAGGATTTGCAGGATGGTTTCTATCGGTTCTGTTGTCACAGTCCCCAATGTAGAGATGTCGGCTATAATACTCTAGAACTTTATGTATAGAAGGATCTATTTATATTTGTGTAAAATGAGAACTGTATTGTATAAAACGACTGAGGTGATGGCCAATCTACAGACAGAATCTTATTATAAGCTTCTGATATCTTTCGACCTTCTTTCATGACTGAGCCTATTCCACATGACAGTCATTCTTAGGACCACTTCTCAGTCTGAAAATTATTGAGGACCCCAAGGAGTTTTTGTTATATAGGTTATTTCTTTCAATATTCAACATATGAATTACAACAGAAATCTTTAAAATATTTATTCATCTAAATAACTATAGTAAACCTACTACATATTAAAATAACATTATTTTCCAAAGAAATGTCTTACATTTTTGTTATTCTCTTTAATGTCTGGCTTAATAAAAGAGAGTTGAATTCTCATATCATGTCTGTTTTCAATCTGTTGCAATTTGTTGTTTTGTTTGAAAGATATGAGGAAAATCTAATTTTGCACAGATATGTAGTTGGAAAATGAAGAAACATTTTAATAATATTTTCAAGCAATTCTGGATATTCTTCTTTAATGCTACACAATAACTCAACAAATGGTATTTCTTAAACCTTATAATTGCAGTATGAACTGATACAGTTTCATAAATGCAATATGAAACCGTATCCAGTTAACTTTTCAAACTGTGTTACATTAAAACCCGTTGGTCTATTTTGCACTTCTAATGGATCCTTTACTTATCCATGATTTTAGATCATCATGCATTATTAGTCATTTGGAAAATACTTGTTCACTGAGTTATGCAGATCTTCTAAATGTTGATACGTTTCATTGTACAATATCTAAAACCGAAAACCACATTCATTTAAATGATCACGATCTAATGGAAAAGACTTTAAGTACTGGGAAACTGTCAAGTTCATGGTGACAGATACAAGTTTTCTGAATGCTAATTTTTTACTCAAAACTCAAATTTTTCATTGGAAATAAATATTGCTGTTTGTTTGCCTTGATATGACAGGCTGACTTCATTCATTTGTTTAAAAAAATGTATTTTGTCAAGTATTCAAGTCTGAATAACTATGGTTTATCTGTCAGTTGTTCTTTCAGGTAAAAATATGTCACATTTAAAAGCAGGTAGCTTAGCTCACAAATCAATTACATAAATGTCTTCATTCAGGACAAACAACTGTACTTTGGTATGCTGCAGAAGAGCTTTATTTGTGCCTCCCAGTTTGCCATACAGAATATTAAAAAGACACAGTCAAGAGATGAAATGTAACAAAATTGAGTAATTTTTACTGCTTCATGAAAGACATTCTTAAGTGAAACTGACATTTGGGGTAATAAAAAATACAATAACTACTAGGATAGTTGGGTGTCACTGCTTTGAACAGGCTAAGGTGCTAGCAGTTTTATCCATCATTGCTTTTGTACTAGTGCAAATGTCAACACAATCAAAGAAGGCAAATTATGTCTTAGAATCAATATGAAATCAGCTTTGTCCTTGCAGACCTCCCCTGAAATGATCTCAGAAACTCCCATGGGTCTGTGAACCACACTTTGAGGACTGTTCCCTTAAAACGTAGATTTGAACTAGGAGTTCTCCTAAATAGACTTAAATTCACTCTTGGTTTTATAGTAGTTTTGAGCTTTTTCTCCAATTGCATATTTGTGAATTCCCTGGTTTAAAAGTAAATGCAGATATAAATAAGTAAATATCTTGCAAACACCTGAATATGTTATACTACCCAATCCTCACAAAACATCTGTAAGTCAACTATAATTTATTCCATTTTTTTATTTGAAAAAAAGCCACTGGTGCTCAAAGAGGTTTTGTCCTACAGCAAATAATTTTCAGAGTCTAGAATTAAATATAAGCCTGTTTGGTTAAATAACGCATGTTCTATCTAATATGGCACACTGCCCAAGTCTCTCAAAACACTGAAGATACTTACATATATATGTGAATATAAATATGTACAATGCTATTGGTTTTATTGGTGGCATATACCGATGTATGCAAATCCTGATGTTCAAAACACAGATATTTTGATAAATTTTCATGAAAATTCATCAAAATACCTTTCACAGAGTCCTTACAGAACTTTCTATACACTCAGGTCTGTCATTAATCGCCTAAATTAATGATGTCTTTCTAACATTATTAGCACTCAGTTTCTTCCTAATGGCAATTTAAAATCAATACTCCAATCACTGGTTCATTTGAATTCCCAATCAACCTTGTGAAATGCATGGGGATAGGTAGTGTTGCCCCACTGTACCAAAGAGGGAAGTGATATTTATACACATACAGTATAAACTGCAATTGCATAGGTCAAGATTATCAAGACGTTTTGTAAAGAGGAGCAGCAGCTTTTCAGTCTGGTTATCTGTCTGCTTCATTCTACCCCAGTTACTGGCCCTGCCCTCCCTTGGTTTCATTACTCCTGCTCTCTTTTTTTTTCTTCAAGGATGTTGAATATTGGCCCCCACTCTCTTCTGGTTTGTAATGTTTCTGCCGAGAGATCTGCTATGAATCTGATGAGTTTCCCTTTGTGGGTAACCCAGTCTTTCTCTCTGGCTGCCCTTAGCACTTTTTCCTTCATTTCAACCCTGGATAGGACAATTATGTGCTTTGGGGTTGCTCTTCTTAGTCCTGCTCTCTTATCCTTCCTCTCTGGTCTTCATCCCTTTTTTTGCAGAGTCCTCTTCCTTCATCCATGCCTAAGACATTAATGTTCTTCCATGTCCCATCCTAAGTCTTCTCTTCCTGGCTGCCTTACTCCTTCCCTATGCTTGCCAAACACCGGAATGTATCCTTCCAGCTCCTGTCTACTCTCCTAGGAACTCCCCTTTTGGCTGCCTACATGGCAGAGCACTCAGATGTCACAGAGGCACCCCCAACTGAACAAGTTTAAGACAGAACTCATTACATTCTTCCTAAAACTGTTCCTCTCCGTGTGTTTCTCTTGACTAGTGGCACCATCCCTGCTTTGGTGCCCCAGCCAGAAAACTGGGAGTCAGTCTAGACTCTCTTTTCTCCATTACCCTCTATGTGTAATCAACCACTAAGCCCTGTTTATTCTACTACTTCAGTATCTCTAGAGCTGTCCCAACCTCTCAAATGGCATTTCTGCAGCCTTAGTTCAGACCTAATTTTTCCTCTGGAAATAACCCCCTCACTGTGATCTCTCTTCTATTTGTCTTGCACAGTAAAACCAGAGGAAACCTTCTAAAACAAGTTATCTGATAATACTTAAAAACCTTAAAATCTGTCCTAGCTTAAAACCTTTAATAGTTTCCCAACTATTCACCACCTCCAGGCAAGTTCTGGCTCTTTACACCCAGAGAGTCTTGCGTGGCTTTGCTTTGCTTACTTCACCTGCAGTCCAGCCACACCCAGTTTCCCAGTTTCCAGGACACAGCATGTACTTTGACACTTTCTTAACCTCTTCACTTGCTTCTGTTTGTGGAATGCCCTTCCCCCTCCCACCACATCCTTGTTGGTCCTGTATTTCTTCTTTGTCCTTCAGAACCCTCCGCTGAAATCTCCACCAAGAGAAGCTTCTAAATGGGGAATTAGCTGTTTCCTTTTCTATGGTCCGGTAGGACCAGGTACCTGCATTTTTTATAGTGCTAATCACATTTTCATTTATGCCTCTGTCTCCCCACCAGGCGGTGAGTTCCTTAAAGGCAGCACCATCACCTCTAAATTTCAGCATCTGAGACAAACCTGGTACACAGCAGGGACTTCATAAGTTTGTTAATGAATGACCCAGCGATCTGCTCTAGATCACATCTCCTAAGTGCAGGACTTTTCCCACCTCATTGTTTCATCTGAAAAAAATATGCTTGCACAGTGATCTCAAATGTCCTTTTCAGAGTTTAAAAATTTTACAAAACTACTTTTATGACATATAAACGGTTTCATGAATCCATTTCCTGCAGTATTTTCATCTAGGGGCCACAAAACTTTAGGAGATGCATTGGTCCACCCTCTGTGACCAGCTATTTAACAAAAAGGATGATAGTTCTTAATATGACCGGGGTAAGGCTGATTTTCATATTATCTACCTCAATTTCATTGTGGCAATTATAGATCTACTGTTTTCAATACTGACACTATATCTTAATAAATAATACATATTATTAGAACTTATATAATGTTAAACCAGGTTTGCTGGAAACCACGTTCTTAGTTGCAAAAGTGACATCACTAAATCATTCCGCACTTTTTTTTTTCTTCGTTTTCCTAAGCCCAGGCCAGGTTGCTAATTAGGTAACTTCTTATCATAATTACCTAGTCAGCCTTAATGGCTTCACACACTCTGCTCGGTTTCACTGGTCCTGTAGGGCCGCTTTTCAATTGTTAAAACAGCTGCTGAGTTTCAAACTGGAGGAGGCTCGGTCTCTGCCGAGGGGAAGCGCTCCCCGAGTGAAGGCTGTGGTAGGCAGGCGTTCGGGTGAAAAGTGGGACACGAAGGCAGTTTGCACACTCTGCTTTCCGCCTCCAACCACCGACCTTCTGGGTTTAACACGTTCCCCTCCCTGCCCCCAAACCAACCCCGAGTTTCCCTCTATTGTGCACCCCAGTCTCCTTGACAGTGTGCTGGTCCCGTGTGCGCGTCTCCTGGCTTCTGCGGCTTCGCCGGGGGGCTCGCTGGGCCTCCCTCCTTCTCTCTGAGCGGCGGGGAGGTTAGGACAGCAGGGCGTCCCTCGCGTTGCCGCCTGCGGGGGTCCTGTTTGGGGAGCGCTGGGTCGCTGAGCAGGGTGGTGTGTGTGAGAGAAAGGAGAGAGAAAAGGAGGGAGTGTGTGTGTGTGTGTGTGTGTGTGTGTAGAAAAGGAGGGAGTGTGTGTGTGAGTGTGTGTGCGTGAGCGCGCGCTGGCGCGCAGCGGGAGGGAGAGAAGGAGGGACGGAGGGGGAGGCAGCGGGCAGAGGAAGGAGGGGGCGGGCGGGCAGCGGTGAGGCGGGAGGGTAAGTACTAGGAGGGAAGAGACTCCGGGCTTCAGCGGTGACACTCGGGAGCGAACGAACACTCCCCGCTTCGAGCCGCGCGAGCGCGGAGCTGACTGAGCGGCGCACCCGCCTCCGCCGCTGCCGCCCCGTGCGCCCGGCTCTCTCCGCACCCCGCGCGGCGCTCCAGCCAGGCGGCCGCCCGCGAAGCCCGCGCCAGCCCCGGGGTCGCTGCGGCATCCTCCCGCCGCCCGGCCCCCGCACGCTCCCCGCCGCTTCCCGGCTCTGCCTCGGGATTCCCCAGCCCCGCGCCGCGCCCCGCTCCACTTCGCAGCAACTTCGGCGGCCGCGCGCAGCCCGCTCTCGCCCGCCTTTAAAGTTTGCCGTGCCGACAGCAAAGTTGGGACACTTCATCGGATTGAATTTTTCCCTCTTATCTGCCTCCGTCCCCGCCCTCCAGGCTCCTTGTTCCTGAATACCGGTGCTGAGCATCTTGGCAGGGTCTGGGGACGTGGACTATTTCGCACACCACACCGCGGGGAGGGAGTTTTCCTCTTTTCCTTACGAAAAGCAAAGAGATCTTTTTAAGGTAAGTGGGGAGAGGAAAGCAATGTCCCGGAGCCCCGACGCCTTAGCCCGCCACCCCGAGACTAGCACAAGGAGCGTTCACACCCGAAGGGTCATCCCAGATGGGGGCTTGAGGCGCGCGCCCCCAACTCGTAAGGGCCCAACGAGCTTCTCGAGGGCGCCCTATCCGTAGGAGCTGAGGACCTGAAAGGCAGGAGCAGGTTTCCCTCATTTCTTTTTTTCTTTTTCTTTTCTTTTTTTTTTTTCAAGCTGCTTACGAAGCTAGGCGGCCCGGAGAGCTGTGAGGAGGCGGACCGAGAGCGCACGGGCGGGGAAGGCCTGGGAGGGGAGCTCGGGGTACTGTGGGGTCCCGGGGGCCGCGGAGCCTCTATACCGGACTTGGCCTGCACGCTTACTTTGCCCGCCTGCCAAGAGGGCGGTTGCCTCCCTCACCAGGTTCACGCCCTCCGCCCTCCGCCAAGGAAAGTCAGCGGGAGTGGGTTTGCGGAGGGCGTCTGCGTGTGGGGCGAAAAGCTAGAGGTCCAGGCAGCGCGGGCTCCAGTAGGGCGTCCGGGAGCTCGGCCGCCTCGCCCGGCTGTCCGTCAACCGCTCGGGCTCCTCATTTGTCCTCCGCGTGGTAGGCGAGCATCGTTAGAGAGCTCCCTTGGGTTGAGCGAGGTGGCCCGGGACCCGCTCACAGTTCCTTCCAGAGAGCAGAGCGGCCACCGAGGGGACGCCCTCCCGCTCCAGCCCGGAGACGGCTTCGTGCCTTCGTCCAGTCTGTGCGTGAGTTGGGGTCGCTCTCGGCCGCATTACCTGTTTTCCTGAGCTGAGTAGCCGCAGCCCCTACAACCCAGGAGTCCGAACGAGCCGTTCCAGGTCCCAGCAGTTTTCTTGGAGGCACTTCGCAAACTGCTGAATTTTGGTTTCGCTGCATTGTGCGCGCTCGGTTTCCCTTCCTTCCCGCACCCTCTCCCAGGCCCAGGCTTGAGAGCTCCCCGCAGTTCCCCAGACCCGCCCCGCACCAGCTCCTCGGCGTTTGCCGCGGGCACCCTTGCGCTGGCGCTGAGCTGTCCCTCCAGCCAAGTCGGGGGTCCCCTCCCGGCCCCCTTTGAGGCGCTCTCCATTTCTTGCTTTTGGGTACGGGTGGCTCCCTAAAACCAAGACCTTGAGCGGGA
Organism: Plecturocebus donacophilus; assembly: GCA_004027715.1. Taxonomy (NCBI): domain Eukaryota; kingdom Metazoa; phylum Chordata; class Mammalia; order Primates; family Pitheciidae; genus Plecturocebus; species Plecturocebus donacophilus. The sequence goes on along the minus strand of PVKP010005508.1, from coordinate 47,509 downwards.
AATGAACCTGACTATGTGTCTGGAGTTTTGTTGTTGTTATGCTTTTTACTTTTTTTTTTTTTTTAATTTATTTATACAGATCTTTTAAGCAACTTTGTTGGGTTGATACATTTGCTTTTCATCTGTCGATCCCGCTAAATCACAAAGAAGAATTTATTTTTTCACTTACTTGCTGCTGTCCCCAAACACACTACCCTCGCTTTCCCCCCTTCACCCCTCCTCCTCCTGCCTCGCTTCCTGAACCCTTTTTCTTTTCTGACGGAGGGAATCTCCGCACCTCCTCCTCTCCTCCTCCCACCCGGACCCAGAGCGCCTGTGAGAACCAGGGGAGTCATCAGGGGAAATAAATAGGACCCCGCTCCATTCTCCGCCCCCTTCAAACAAGTAAAATCCTCCCTGGGCTCACAGAAGTACAGATAAAACATCCCTCCCGAGGGAGAGGTTGCTGAGGATTTGATGGGATTGAATTGTTTTATTATCTTGAAAGAAGTGATAGATGGATCCGAGAGGGAATATTTATATAAAACAAGAGTGTAGTGAGGGCGAACGGTATGATTATTCATTATTGATTGTTAAGAGTGATAATAAGGCCACAACCCTCGCTAAGATTGTATTTATACTTGGGTTTGAGTTTATGTCAGTCTCTTATTACAGTGGTTTCAGAAAATGAAAACATCAAAACGGTATTAATTCTTCAGTCATTCTGCATATGGGATTAATCAAATGTCAAAAAAGATACTGTCGTTTTACCAAAGTTTTAATCTGTGAGCCTTTAGAAGATTGCACTCTGATAAAACGTCATTTGCCTCCATCTGTCTTCTTAAAGTCTAAAAAACTTGGCAACATAATTAATTATGGTCCCAATTCCCATTTTCAATCTAAACCTATATTCAGGATTATATTAAAATACCCCATCATTTATTCTTCAAAAGTGACTCTTATGAGTTTAAATTCTTGGAGGGGAGAGAAGAACAACTGGGAATGAGGGGCCGAGGAGTTAGAGAAACTAGTACTATTTCAGATTCTCTAAAATTCCTTTACTTCTTCCTTTAAAGAAAGAAATTACAAGGTCCTTCTCTGCACAGTTCATCACTTCAGTGAATGCCTTTAATCTCTACCACACACTTGAAACATAACAGCTTGCAGCCTTGTCTGCATTATTGCTTTCATTTTTGTGTCAGGACATTTTATTCATTAAACCTGTATGTCAAAGACTTAGGCTCAATGTGGCAGTAACGCTCTGCTTTAATTAGTGACTATCATAAAAAAGAAGCTAGAACTCTGTAATAGGCCTAAATTGCTATGAATTATGTGTGGTATAAATTACGCATTTATTTCTGCAGAAATGAAACCATGAATATAAGACATCTTTTAATCCCTTGCAGATACAGCTTATCTCTCAAGATGTAACAAAATATATAATTGAAAAATATCCTTCTAAGGAAAAGAGAAGCCCCCACCCACAGTTTATTTGTCCCGGGACTGCTTAACATTCATGTGGTAAAGGATGAATGCTAAAGAGTAAAGACCATTGTCACAACATTGCCAATACCAAGCCGATGGAATGCTACCTTGGAAATAGCCACAGTGGGTCAGTCGTCAACTTAATGTAGAGACTTTCCCAGTTGGCTGCATGAACCTTGTCTTTTCAGATTTTAGTTTTCTCACTTGGATTCATCGACCAGAATTTGTTGAGGAAGGGGAAAAACGTGTTTTAAAACTCTAACAAATTATTTGACATGAAGGGGAGGGAGAAAGGTGGAAATAAAGTGTATCTGTTATCTTCCTATATTTATTTTATAGCAGTTCTCTTCAGCCTATATAGAGGTCAGCATTTTTATTTTAAAACTCTGTTTTTGTTGTCGTTGTTAGGACATTATTGTTTTGGTATGATAGATGAGTAGATGTTGGAAATGGAATAATGATGCCTGAATCAATGGAGAGCATAGGAACAGAGTGTGAATTCCATATCATATGCACTAATTAAAATTATTTTAATCTCCGTTCCTTAGTTTCTCCATGATAAGGTGGTTTATAGTGATCAAACAGTGCTCTCTCTCTCTCTCTCTCTCTCTCCTTCTCTCACTTTTTTGCACCCTGCCTTCTTGTCAGGTCTTGCTTTGGTGAGCCATACACCTATAGTAGCAGCTGAGCCTTGCCAGAGTTAGTCGCCATCAGCTAATCAGTTGGAAGAAAGTATGTCCCATAGTCATCTGTATTGGGTCAAAGGCAAGGATAAACTAATTCATTTGACCCTGAAATCATATCTAGAACAGCTAAATGTTTATTTTAGAATGATTATTCTAAAGAACATAACTTATTCTTTCCCTGTGGGCTCATAATCATTTAATAGAAGCCACAGCATAGTTGATAGTAAATAGTAAACCACAAGAAATCTTTGCTTTGAAAGCTGATTTTAAAATCAAAGTCCTCAAATATTTAAATACTCTATTTAAAAATACTTTGCATTTTATTCTCTGAAGTTAGGATAAATTTTGCTATACCTTTCCACTGTATTACAAATGTAAAATTACATGACACTTAGTCATGCTTCCATGTTAGTTTCCTCCTAGAAAAAAAGTAAATACTTTGCTGTTGTTGTTAAAAAATAATCACATAATGTGAGACGGAAAAACAAAAATGCTAATATTGTATTGTATCACATGGCGGTATGTTGACCATAAACTCAGTTATGTCTTTATTGAGAAACATACCATTTCAGCGTAAGTCTGTGTTTGCTTGGCTGTATGTATTTCATGTATTTCTTGCCTCTTCTGAGATGACATCGGGCATTTGCTGTTCCAGTGTCTAAGCCAGTGCAAAAGCAGGTGTATCCTTGGCTGCTCCCTTCCTAAACATATAACCCAAAGACCCAACATCCACACCTTCCCCCTTCCTTCTGGTCCTTTACTAAAAACTGCAAACCAACAAACACATTAATCTTACTCTTTTGAAATATGTGATGTGGAAAGCATGTAACATATACTATTAATTTCCCCAATTTTTTTTAAAAAAATGTGTTGCTTGTTTTGATTTTAAAAACTAAAATTAAAGAATTTCATCAATGTGGTGTGAAAGCAAACTAGCAAAATGTTTCTGTAGATTTTTCACTTTGGGATAGAGAGACAAATTTGGCCACAGGACAACTGCATATTGGGCCCTATTACAATGCCATTTTTTTTTTCAAGGAACTCACTGAGTTTACTTTGATTTAAACTGCACTTTAAAGTCCACAAACCTCAAGTTTATAAGAAAGGTGTAGAAACTTCCAAGATTATATGTCATTATTCTTTCAATAATTTCCATATCCTTTGGAAACTGATTTATTTCAGTAAGTTAATGGGTCTTGGTTTTCACTTGTTAATTTTTTCTGTAGCAAATTTGATCATGACACATTTAATATTTTATATATTTATCTGAAATATTTATTTTTAGTTTCACTTATGAAAACTCTGAAATGAATAATTTCTTTAAAAAAGAATATGGCTAGAGGTAGCATGAATGTATAATTTATCAAATGTCTCTTTTAATTTTTCTTTTAAAATAATTTGCTGTTGGCCATGTGCGGTGGCTCACACCTGTAATCCCAGCACTTTGGCAGGCCGAGGCAGATGGATCGTGAGGTCAGGAGTTCAAGACCAGCCTGGCCAAGATGGTGGAACCCCATCTCTACTAAAAAATACAAAAATTAGCCAGGCATGGTGGCATGTGCTTGTAATCTCAGCTACTCAGGAGGCCGAGGCAGGGAATTGCTTGAACCTGGGAGGCGGAGGTTGCAGTGAGCCGAGATCATGCCATTGCATTCCAGCCGGGGTGACAGAGCAACACTCTGTCTCAAAAATAATAATAATAAGAATTTGCTGTCTTTTATATTTTTAGGAATAAAGATAAGGTTATATAAAGTTTGGAGAGTACTCAATAAAAATATGATTACGCATGATTGGAAGTCGATTTATTTGAATGGAACTCTTAGACACTGCCTCCACAGCGTAGAGACTTTTAAATATAAAAACCAAATTATAATTGAAATAATTTCAGCTAATATCACAAATAGTAGTGACCAGCTGAAGTAAATGGAGACTGTACAAGTTCCTGACAGTGTTTCTTCTCTCTAAGAGGAAATCAAGGCAAACACCCTCTTCTTCCAGCTGCGTGCTCTGAGAACATATATTCTACAGTCTAAAAGCATAGCCAAAAATATGGACTATATCCAAATATATGTTTTATCAACAACTGAAAATCACCATATCTTGTCTTCCTAGGCAGTGTCCTTATATACACAGATGTAGATAAAATGAGAGACTGAAATTTAACATTTTCTAAAATAAGCAGTAAGATTTGAACTCCTAATTAGACCTGTAAAGTATGGTATCTTGTTCTTGAAGTCACCATGACTGTTTTTAAAAATTATAATGTAGGAACTATGAACAAATTGGTATATGCAAGACAGACAATGCCCTATCCTGATAGTTGGCAGACAAACTGTTGGCAGGCCGTTGAGGGTAGTGTCATGGTACTTGCTTGAAAATACTGTGTTTAAGAGAGAAAAAGTAGTATAAAAGGGCCTGATTGATTTATTTAAGATTACTTTCTCCAGTTTAGCTGCTACAAGTGTATGGTGCTTTCTGGAGTATAGATGGTTATAATTTACATTACATTGTAGTGAAAAGTAAAGCATGGTAATCCATATATACCTCAGAGATGGCTTTGATGACTCTTTTGAGTACAAGTCATAGGGATAGTAAGCCTGTGGCATAACACTATGCATTTTATTCCAGTAATAAAGTGCATTTCCGATTGAATTATCAGAGCTATAAAAAACCCATGCAAACATAAAAGTACTTAATTCATTTGACTTACCTTCTTTAAAAGATACATTTAAAAGCACATGATAAATACATGCTTACCCATAATGATACACTAGTGTGTGTGTGTGTGTGTGTGTGTGTGTGTGTGTATGATATAGGTCTAAATATTATGTATATGTTGATGGCCCTCAATAAATATTGAAATTTTACATTAAATTCCAGCATTCACTAAAATTCATTGATATTATCAAAAGCTTCAAATTTAGATTGATTCATAAGTCTCTGGATCTTGTAATTGAAGAGAGGTTTGTTGCCAGCAGTGGGGCAGAGATCAGAAACTGCAGAGCTAGTTAAGACACCTAGTAAACTGGGGAAAAACAGCAGTCATTAATCTCTGTGCCTCCCCAAGTCTCTGATATTGTCAGTTCTGTGGGTGCTATGAAAATATGTTACTTTTTATGGAAAAAGAAAACTGCCTCTTAAATGAGAGATGAACATTTAACACTCTAATGATCGCAATAGCAGGATTCATCATACTAGAACTGACAGGTGGGTTATATGAGAGTGAGAGATGGCCTTAGAGGTACCAGGGAAGCCACCCTGCTCCTAAGGCCTCTCAGCGTATCAAAATGTATCTGAAAGAATACAGTTTTTCAAAACTTTTACAGTAATTTTATTTTTTCAGTGTCCCCTATAAATATGAAAATATCTCTGCAGTGGGACATGGGTAAGCTGATATCAGCTAATATTTTACAAAGATATTTTAATAACTAGATAAAGCCAGATCACTTAAGACAAAATTTTAGAGAAGGGTAATTTTATAAATATATATGTGTATGTGTGTGTGTATTTCATTCTTTACAGATAAAAGTGACTATAAATAGATCTTCTGGTGTTTCCTTCTTACACCATAATGAGGCAATTTGTGCCCCACAGTGAGGCAAAGAGGACACTCCCATTTAGAGACCTCTGCTTTGCAAGGTTGACACTATCAGAAGCTGTCCAGGAATTAGAAAAGGACATTTGAAATTATCTTTGCAAGGTTAGGCTCAGTGAATATTTGCATTTAAAAACTTGTCTTTTAATGACAGTGAAGTAGAGGATACAAGATACGAAGTGGAGGTTGCCCATTGCCTCTAAAATCTTACTGAACAGATATTCAACTTCTGATAGTGTCAACCTTGCAAGGCAGAGGTCTCTAAAAGGGGGTGCCCTTTTTGCTTTATTGAGGAGCACAGATTGCTTCATGGTGTAAGAAGCAAATACCAGAAGACCTATTTATAGTCACTTTTATCTGTAAAGAATGAAATCAAGTTTGGTGAATATTAGTTAATACTATATAAATCAACAAAATCACTCTTACTCGGGATATCAGATGGTCATGGAACAACAAAGAATGGCAGAGGTGACAGAGTGTATGAAGCAAAATAATGCAAGATAAAAATAATTATATTCTGCTAGGTGCAGGGGCACAATTATAGTCCCAGCTGCTGAGGAGGCTGAGGCTGGAGGACCACTTGAGCCCAGGAGTTTGAGGTTATAGTACATAATGATCTCCCTTGTGCACAGCCACTGCAGTCCAGCCTGGGCAACATACTGATACCCTGTTTCTAAAAATAATAATAATAATAATAGTGACATTATAATCAGCTATTTAAAAAACACCTCTGAAATTAACCAGAAAAAGATTTGAAATGTACAATTATATCTATTATAATTATCTATGATACTCATCCCAGTTTAGAGTGCTTTTAAGTATTTTTTAATGTATTATAAGTATGTATGTGTGTACACAGACACACACACACAAACCCACACACACACATTTTTTTTTTTTTGAAATCACAATTCTAAGAGGTTTGGAGACCTCAGTGCAGACAACACATTAGTGAGTGAGAGGCATTGAAAGGAAGTGAGCAAAAAGCTGAAAAAGCTCTCAAACTAGTCACTAATTTCAATACGATTCTCAATTACTTGTAGAGGTATTTGATAATTCCTCTGTTATGAATAAATAGATGTGCCCCATTATGTTCTGGAACTTTCAGCAATCTGAGAGTTTAAAAAGTTCTATCCAGCTGGGCACGGGGTTACTCATTGTAATCCCAGCACTCTGGGAGTCCGAGTTATGTAGATCACCTGATGTCAGGAGTTCAAGATCAGCCTGGCCAACATGGCGAAACCCTGGCTTTACTAAAAATACAAAAATTAGCTGGGCGTGGGGGTGCACATTTATAATCCGAGCTACTCAGGAGGCTGAGGCAGGAGAATTGCTCCATCCCAGAAGGCAGAGGTTGGTTGCAGTGAGCCAAGATGGCACCACCGCACCCCAGCCTGAGTGACAAAGTGAGACTCCGTCTCAAAAAAAAAAATTCTAGTCAACATTTTTCATGTATAGTGTGTTAAATTTTGAAGATTTTCTTTGAAATTACAATATTTCTCAGTCATGTTGTCGGTTATTAATTAATGTTAAAATTGTTTCTATGCTTTGAATTTCACAATGGAAATGGAAATGATTCTATTTATTAATAATACTATATTTTTGTATAACCCTTGATTGTTTACAAGGTCCCTCCACATCCATCACTTTCCTTAACCCTCACAGTAACCCAGTGAGAAAGGTATTCTATCCTCCTACTCCTGATAAATCTGACATTCAGTTTTAGTGAAGAGACTTAACTAAACTCACAGAAACTTTTAAAATAAAGTTGTAACTCTTTGGTTTTAGAAGCAAAATTGATGAAAATGTTTAAAAACTTAATCTGAGATTAGTTGTCAGTTTAATTTTTCTGGACAATTTGCTTAGAATTTTTTTACAATTTAATTCTTCATAATATCACTCACTTAGCCTAAATCCACACAACCATAATTGTAGACTATGCACTCACTGTTTGTTTTTGGTAATAGTTAACTTCTTAGGGAATTTTTAAAGGGGAAACTGATTAAACTTTTTCATTTATAAATGATTATTTCAGGTAAAGCAGAAAACTTACCTTTGAGAGTAAAAAACACTAGCTCTAAATGGCACAAAGGGCTAACAGTGATAAATAATCCCCATGTCTCCTTCCAGAAGGTTAAAGTCTGTTTTAATAGGGGAAATCATTGAAAGTGAAGTGGAACATCAATCTCTGAACACGACAGGTTCTGATGTAAACCTCCCCTGCTCCCCCACACCCCCAGCCACCATTGGCACAGAGTCTCCTCCAGTCATAAAAGGTAAACTACATTATCAGTTTGCTTTATTACGTCTACTTATAGCCTGAAATCATCTCTTGAAGGAAAATTTTCTTTTTTCAGCCCTCCTTTTAATTAGTCCTACTAACCCAGTCTTTCAAATCTGGATATTACAATGTTCTAAGATACACTATTTTTTTAGTTTAATTTCTCTCCTCTCTCTCTGTGTGTGTGTGTGCGTGTGTGTGTGCATGCACGTGTGTGTGCGTGTGCATGCACATATGTGTAACAGACAAAGCCTTTCACATACCTTGGAGACAAGTTATCCAAAAAAGAAAATAATAACACATATTTTCTTCTGTAAATAGAGCCCAATAAAAAAATTGGGGATTAGAAAAATAACTTAGAAATTTATTAGAGATAATAACCCATGATATTAAAACATATTCCAATATGTATGGTCACTGCAATCACTGAAAAATCAATAAGCTGCAGGATCCCTTGTAAAATTAGTAGCAATGAGTAGTAATTCACATATCAAGTTATTCCATTATAATGTTGTGTGGCATTCTTAAGAGGCGAGAGTTGAAGTTATATCAGTTCTAAGATTTTTAAAATTATTTCTGTTTTTTTAAAAAATTGGATGAAATTGTACATTTCAGAGAGATGAGAGTGCTTATAGACATATATAAGAAAAGATATTCCAAAATTTGAAAAGTTTAAAACTCTTTAAAATTTAATAAGAAAAATAAGTTCAGACAGTGGAAGTATTTGTTCAGACACTCATATTAACACTCCAGCCACCAAACTCAGTCTATACTTTTTAAAAAAATTTCCACATTTAAAGGTTATCACACTTACAAAGCAATGACAACAACCAGGCAGTTTCGAGACCTCTTTTTCTCTTAGTAGACTCTTTTTCTTGTGTAATGATCACCGAACGTTGTTGACCGTGACACTCACCAGCTGCAGCTTTTTCCTCCGTACTTCCCTTAAAAAAACAGGAGAAGAAGAAAACCACACCTAACTGTATATCTTACTTCCTTGGGGAGAAAAGGATTACATAATTGTGGGTCTGAATTCCCATATTGTGTCAGTGCTTGTGGTTTGTCATCTCTCTAATTGTTGTAGGTTTACATGCTTACATTATTTCATCACAATTTGCTATAAACTCTATATTGAAAACGACTGTGGGGTCTGTCTGTGTTGTTTGCCTTTTGAAAGTGTTATTTTCTTTAATCATCTCTTAATCCAGAAATAATAATGCAGAACATCCCAGGAACTCATCCTGATCCTTAGTGCTCTGATCTCAACACATGCATCTTAAATCCTTTGCTAGATCTAATGCCTAAAAAGCCCGATTTGAACCAGTGTTGATCCGGCTTTATTTATTAAACAATGTTGATGTCCTCAGATAAGATGTATGAAGGATAACAAAAAGCATATTAAGAGTATACTATTATTTTTTTAAAATCCAACATCTTGGCCTTTACCCTGTGCTTCTAGTCAGTCTCTAATTGAATAGGGTCCTAATCTTTTACCTGATAGGTTAGGTAAATAAAGATGGAATAATCTGATGCTGAAACTCCTTTATATACCTCTGTTTTAAGAGCAAGTCAAGACGTGTTTTTTGCTGTCAAATAAAATGTTGCGACCAGTTTGAGAAGCTGGCTTACACTATTTGAAAATAAATAGAACCTTTTTAAATTTAAAAGAATATCCCTATCAATTATTTCATTTAATCTCATAACAATCCTGGGAATAATTGTCTCCATTTTGTAGATGAGGTAATTGAGATTGAAGGGGATTAAGAGACTCACTCAAAGTACCAAAGCCGATCATGGTTTAATCAGGACTTCTTCAACTCAGATCTTTGACTCAGATCTTACTCTAAGTTGAGTCATCTTTTTCTATTTTGCTTTGGCAGCCTTTAAATTCATGTATTTATTTATTTATTCATGCATTTAGTCATTTATTCAAGTTCTGAAGCACTTAATAAATGATAAATGCATTAATAAATAAATGATAAAAATTATATAATATTTGGGGGGCGGGCAGTAAAGAACAGACCAAAAAATACATTCAGGTGTCTGGAAAAAAACTAAATCCTGAACTGACCAGAAAGTCAGACATGGGAAGAGGTCATCTGAGACATTGAGCTATGAGTTAGGAAAGAAGAGACAGAGAAAGAAGAAGAAATGATATTAACTATTCTTTCTCCAAATTGCTAGATTGTGGATGTGAGGGCAATCTGGCTGCGACATCTGTCACCCCTTTGATCGCCAAGGTTGATTTGGCTGATCTGGCTGGCTAGGTGGTTGTCCCCTTCCTCCCTCCCTGCTCCACGTGTGTCCCTCCCGAAGCTGCATGCTCTGTCAAAGAGGAAGACCATCCCCGATGGTGGAGGACTGGTCTTTGGTCAAGAGTATACAAGTAGCTACGCTCCCCTGCTAGAACCTCCAAACAAGCTCTGAAATTACTAGATTGTCAGGAAAGATTGTCATTGGAGAATATTTTCTAATCTTTCCAGAGGTGTTTTGGTTTTGGGGGGTCTTGGATTTTATAAGAGGGCTGGTCGAATAAATACATGGAATAAATAAAGACGGTAACTTTTAAGTTACTTTCTTTTACAAAAACAAGTTAACTGCATACTTGTGTGCCCTCCCCTTTTTTTCCTGGAAATAATATTTCCAGGGCAAGGAAAGGGTTTAACCCTTTTAACTCTTTAGGGTCCCTGGTTCATCTACTCATTCATCTATCTATGGATTATGTTAGCTTTATTATAGTTTTTTTAAATTACTGTTTTGGTTATGTCTTGTGCTTTGGCACTAGAGGTCACCACAAAGTGTTTATTATCCTTTAATAATAAATACTTAGGATTTAGTGCTGACCCATCAAAAGAACTGCTGGGGACCTTGAGGGTGAGGATGAAAGAGAGTTTGAAGCTTCCGGACCATCAAATACTTGGGTAAATGTGGGATTGGGCCCACAGAATGCAGCATCACCTTTTCACTCTATGCAATTCATTATTCTATAGTAGAAATAAATGGTTTCTTCTTGATCTCATTTTATTTATTAGTAGAGTTTTTGCAAACTCACAAGTATATGAACAAACTAGAAACTTTGGTGTAATTTTGAATCTTGTCACCATTTCCTAAGTAGTCTACTGATCCATTATTGGGCTTTATGAAAAACACAAACTACTTGAGGGAATAAACTTTTTTTTGTAATGTAAAAAAGGTAGGCTGGGCATGGTGGCTAATACCTGTAATCCCAGCATTTTGGAAGGCTAAGGCAGGAGGACCACTTCAGGCCAGGAGTTCCAAACCAGCCTGGGCAACCAATCAAAACCCTATCTCTACAAAAACTAAAAAAATTAGCCAGACATGGTGACACGTTCCTGTAGTTACAGCTACTTAGGTGGCTGAGGTGGGAGGACTGCTTGAGCCTGGGAGGTTGAGGCTGCAGTGAGCCATAATTGTACCACTGCATTCCATCCTGGGTGACAGAGCAAGACTCTGTCTCAAAAATTAAAAAAAAAAAAAAAAAAAAAGAAAGAAAGAAGTTAGGGAAAAGAGAAAACTGAACTAGTATCGATATAATAATGGTTCTTAAAGAAAAAGATAGGATATGAGTAATGCCTGTTTCATTCATATCTCTCCCCAAATAGAGGTTTAAAATATTAAAAGTTGGTAGTAAATGAAAATTAAAGATCAGAAAGTTTTAACAGTCAAAATTCTAGAGATGAAAATCCTACTGCTGCTACTACCAGATGATAGGTATTCGTATTTTTGGAGTTTCAAAATAAAAATACATGAGAATCACGAGATTGGAAGAGACATACCCACCCATCACCTGGCTATCCAAGTGCAGTCCGTGAAATATCAGTATCAACATCTCCTGGGAGCCTGTTAGAAACGACCACTCTCAGGACTTGTCCCAGACCTGTTCAACTAGAATCTGCATTTTAATGGGAAAACAGTGATTTGTGTGCACATAAAGGTTTGAGAAGCACTGGTCTATGCCATTCCTGTGCTCAGATCAGAATATATCCTAACCAAACCAAAATTTACGTGTTTTCAGAGGAAATAGGCCCTCATGAGTAATACGCTATTTTTGTTCTTATCAGGACATTTTTGTATTCTTAAAGACAGAAAAATTGCATCCTTACTCAGGTTCCTGGACCATCCAGCACAGGCCATCACTCTGTGGCAACCATGCCAATAGATGTCCATGATGTCCCCCTCAACAGATTAAAGATATACTTCCAGACTATTTAGGTTTTGCACAATAACCTATTGTATATAAGTTTAGCACCCATTAAATTGTCAAAAGCATTCATATCTTATTTGCTATGTAGCCTATATTCTCTCTTGAAACAAATTCCATACATCAGCAACAACAGTCAACTTGAATGTTCGTTTTCGTTTATTCATTACACATCCAAAACATATCATGAGTATCTGCTTGATGTTGGGCTCTGTGGACAATACTATAACTTGTAGATATACATAGGATTCTTTTTCTACCCTTAGGAAAGTCTAGAATGTGTACAAACAATTTAAGGTGGTCTTCAGTAGAAATATGAGCATAAAAAAGTACACAACCAAATTTCTCTTGTCACTGTTGAGGATTGAGTCTTAAAGAATGAGTAGAAGTTTGCCACCCAGAGAGGCAGTAGAGGCATTCTATCAAAAGAAGTGGCCTGTGACCAAGCTAGAGGTACTTGCTGGGAATATGAAGCAGAGGACAAGGAGCTTATAGGAAATGAGTGTGGCAGAGTGCAGGGCTTGAGAATGAAAGACCTCACGGGTCATGGACTTCATCCTCTGGGTAATGGGAAGCCATCTGACTTTTTTTTCGAAGAGTGAAACAGATTTTTGTTTGTAAAGGTGCCATTGTCAGTACTGTAGAAAATGAATGAGAGATATTGGAAATGGGTATGAGAGCAGTTAGATGAGATGCAGTCTAACTGCTCTCATACCCATTTCCAATATGTCTCATTCATTTTCTGCAATACTGACAATGGATAATTTGAGGCATTGGCAATTTGGATAGAAAAGAGAAAAAATTTGAGAGAATATACAGCAAGTAGATTGGCAGGATTTGTTGGTTAATAGGACATGGGGATGGAAAGTCAGATAGCAAGGAGGTCTCTAGTTCATAACTGGAAGGATCGTGCTGCTGCACTGGCATGTCCTGACTTGCACGCAGCATCTTTGTTTACCCTTCAGCAGCCTTGTCAGGAGCTACTGTTACATTTCAGTCAACAAACATGGAAACCAAGGCTCAGAGCACTTGCATCATCTACCTTCAGTGGTATGGAGGCATTCTGGCAGAGGGAGGAAGGGAGCTCATATTCAAATTCAAGCCTGACTCTCTCTCGAGTCTGGCTTGCAGAGGCGTCCGCTGAGTCATTTTACACTGTTGAGGGTTAGGTGCCTGGGTTTCAGAAGGAGAATGAATCTGAAGCTAAGAATTAGCTTTGAGGGTTTGGTAGACAGCCGCCCCTAACTTCTTTGCACAGTACAGAAATTTTAGAAATTTTTCTGATGGGAGATGTTTCAGATTGCTTTGCTGTCTGCTGTTAGCTTCTTGAAAACAGTATAATTCAACAAATATTTATCCAATGCCTACTTCTCACAAGAAAACTAAAAACAGCTACGCAGGGGATATAAAAATGAGCAAAAAGTAATTTTTGTTCATAAACTTGTGTTTATATAAGCCCCATGAAGAACCTTTTTGTAAGTACAAGCAAAAAATAAAAATAATTATAATTGAAGTGAGATGAGAAAGTAACATAAAAAACAAAGTCTTTGGTTTCACCAGAGGACTGTAGTTCCACCTTATTGGTCTCTGAGGTTCCCAGAGGACTTGCAGTAGGCACTTCATAAACACTGCTTGACTTATTGACAGTGTACAGGGAGAGCTCAGATAACAAACCATCTAAATAAACACCACACTGTCGCAATCCTATTAAGAATCTCCCCAGAGATTTTATAGCACTCTGTTTTGGATATCTCACTCCAGCAAGTCAGGAAGCATCCTCCCTCTGTAGGAACACTTTCTACATTTCAAATTGCTTCCTTCAGTAACGGCTTTGTCATAGATGCCTTTATGTTGCTGAGCTCCAAGCTCCTTCCCCCTAAAACCATGGGTACTGGCTGGGTGAGCTGGAGAGCCTCTAACCTGTCTCATCTGATAATGGACACCAGAGCATCTGGTTTCATCCCCGGGTTTAACACTGGCCAGTTATTCCTCACCTCACATGACTGCTGGGCCTCAGTGAGCCAGTGCCTGTCTTCCGGTCCCCATAGCTTGGCAGCGTGTCCCTCTTTGTGGCTGATGGTTGCAGTTAACTCAGGTGAGGCAGGTTCCCAGGTACAAAGCCTGGGACACCAGTGTTTGTCCTTTTGCTGTCTCTTCCTCAGTGTCCTCATCTGTTAAATGTCCCTTCTGGCTCCAAAATCCCGTGACTCTGTATGGCTTACTGTTTATACAAGGCCTTGCTGAAATGTTCCTTCCTCAGAGAGGGCTTCTTGACCACTTAAGCCTACAAGGGCCCTTTATTCCCCAACTTTCACCTCGCTATATGTCCCCTCTAGCCCCTTAGCCTGTATCATTTTCTTTAGAGTGCTCAGTGCCCTCTGGGATCATTCTATTAATTACTTTGTTCTTTACTTGTTTTTCATCCCTCTTGTCCACTGAGTATAAGCTCTACACGTTCAAGATCTTCACACATCTTGTTCGCTACCTCATTCCCAGTACGTCAGGCAGTGCCTAGAACAGAGTAAAGTGGAATCACCCAGTGAACTCTATAATCCCACCATGCTTGCTCTTTTCTGTTGTCACTGCCTTGTCAGTGGGTATCACTTCTTATTACATCACTAGAAGCTGGGTTATAAAAGATTTCTTTGATGGAAACTTTAGGGCGGATGCGGCCCATGTGTTTAACAGACATCGCCCCCAGAATCACCAAGGCAGTTTTTAAAACCAGGTTTGTCATAGAAACATCTTTGAACTTGAATCATTTCAAGTGCCTTGTCTTGTGAATATGGTGAGTAGAACTAGAAAAACATTTTGAGTGTTTAACATCCTTTGAGAAGATAGCAAGTAGGGCCTGAGATAAATGGAAAATATGCAAAAATTCAAGGTTGTGCCTGAATGAAATGATTGACAGTTTTTTAGAATTTTTTTTTCTTGCCGTAGTATTATGTTTTAGTCTTTCAGTTTTATCCTTGCTGTTACTAGCAAACAAACCAGTAACTGTCTCAATTCAGAAGAAATAGTGATGGTTCGATTTGATCCATCAGTATTTAGTGAGCATTTAACATGTGTACTGCAAAATGTATGAAAAGTTCCTGATCTTTCCCTTTTAGAGTATTATACTTCAAAGCTTGGTGTCTATCCTGAAGATGCTGCCAGCCACTTCCTTACTCTCTCTAGCCTGCTTTTCTCGACTGTCTCAGTGATTGCAGCGAATTCCCTCCAATTCTGGATTATTCCATTACCTTTAGAATTCCTCCAGCAATGGTGCTGCTACCCAAAAGTGCTTAGTAGCACAAGTTATATGGCATTTGGCAGGTCTCATTTTGTAGGAAAGTGCATAGGTTTTATTTAGCCTATCTGTTTGGACATACTTATAAGAAGGTCTGGTCACATATACCAAATAGTAATATTTTCTTGTCAAGTTTTCTTATCTGTATCTTTCTTCTGTATCTGTCTTTCTCAATTCTGTTTTCTGCTCATTTACCATAAGCAACGACTTTCCAGGATGAAAATATGCCTTCAGACTTTTCTTCTCTAGGTACTTTAACAAATTGGTTGGCCTCAAATAATATGCATCCCTTCACTTAAAATTTAAGTTCATAGAAGCAACTTCTGGGGAGTGGTGCATGTGTGTGTGTATGTATTGCCTTTCTCTAATATGTCTCTTCAACCATCCACGTATCTGGCAGATCCCATTTCCCACCATGATAACTGAAATCAGTATTTTTTTATTTTTTAACCACACATCCTACTACTTTCAACCATAGCCTTTTCTCATTTATGTTTCTCATCATATAAGAGAATCTTTCCTCTTTTCTCCTCTGTTGCAATACCTTCTTAAATATATTAACTAGTTTTTAAAACTACATCTAAGATAGACAATTATTCAGGTTATTTGGTGCCACCAGAAAATTCTATGTGACTAATTTATTTTTCTCATTTCTTCCACCTTTGCATTCCTTTATGTTTGTCATTTTGTCATATGCATGATCTATAATCAATGTGTTATTTTTGATTTCCCTTTTTCCCTCACTTCCTTCCTCCAGCTTACCTGCACATTTTGGCAATCCAACCTGCAAAACATTTCCTCAATTTTTCCATTATTCCTCATCTCCACAAAGTTGAAACAATCACCACTCTACCACTGACAACTGCAGTAGCCTTCATCTGATATTTTTGCTTTCACAAGGATGAAGTAGTATTCTGCTTTTAAAAGGACCCCTTCTCTGAAATCCATTTTCCACACAATAGACAGAGTTATGCTAAAAAAAAAAAAGCTTAGATCACTTCATGGCCTTTGCTTGCTTAAAGAGCTTTCCACTCATGCCCATAATCCCAGCACTCTGGGGAGCCAAGACAGAAAGATCACCTGAGCCCAGGAGTTTGAGGCCAGCCTGGGCAACATGACAAGATCCCTTCTATATAAAAATTTAAAAAGTAGCTAAGTAAGGTGGCACACACCTGTAGTCCCACATACTTAGAAGGCTGAGGCGGGAGGATCGCTTGAGCTCAGGAGGTCGCAGTTGCAGTGAGCCATGATTGCAACACTACACTCCAACCTTGGCAACAGAGCAAGACCCTGTCTCAAAAAGTTGGTGGTGGGGGCTTTCCAACACACTTAGAACAGAATCCAAACTCCTTAATATGGGTGCAAATCTCTATGTGATCGGGACTTGTATTCCATTCTTCCCTCACCCACTCTGTTCCACACTGATGTCCTTTCCTTTTGCCAACACCTCAAGCTTAGTGCCACCTCAGTGCCTTTGCACCAGCTATTTCTCTGCCCAGAATGCTTTTTCTCCTGACATTTATTTGCTTCATTGCCATCTTGTCATTCAGATCACAGCATAAATGTCATCTCCTCTAAGAAAACTTCTCTAAATACTCAATCTAAAATGGCCATAACTACACTCTTTTACACAAGCCTATCTTAATTTTTAGCATAGCTAGCAGCAATAGTGTTTTCTTGTTTGTGTATCTGTTTATATGTTACCTGTCACTCCCGCTAGAACACTCACTTCCTATGGTCACCACTGTCCCTAAGAGAGTATCTGGCATGTAGCAAAAAAACTTCTGAATTAAAAAATAATAAATGAGTGGAAATACTGACACTGGACTCTCTTGGCTGGGCAGGTACATTTCCCCTCATAAATAGATGATAAGTTACTAAGATGCATTTTTTGAGAATTTGCATTATCCAGTTGAGTTTGGAGTATGAAATAAATATTTGGCAAACTCTTATTCTCTTCATTTTTGCTCTTTTGGACATATTTAGCTTTTGGTATCCTAAGAAATCCATGGACTATCTTACTGAAGAGTTCACTTCTTGGATAAAGTAGCTATAAAAATCAAATCGTTAGGTGCTACACATTGCAAGGACTCAGTATTTTTTTGTTGACTATGTCAGTTCATGCCTCTCACCTTCCAGGCTGATATATGCTGTTGCTAAATGTTACTGACACACTGCCATGCTCCATCTTAGCTAAATTTCAGTAGAGAATGAAGTGTGCAGTTTGTAAACTGCTTTGGGGAATGTTGATCCGGAAGTCATTTTCATTTTGTCGCAGATCAACAGGAAATAAGTCTTAGTTGCCAAACAAAAGCAAGAAAAGCAACCAAGCATATTATTCCTTCCGTTGGGGCTTTCATTATTCCAAGAATCATTAGTATCTCCTAAGATAGTAGAAGTCATCCCAGCTATCTCAGTTTCACGCATAGAGGACATTTGGGTAGAAAGAAGATATTCAGTATTTTGTTCCAGTTTTTCTTTGCATTATACACTGCTTTTAAACTTTGTCATATCTTCTAATCACCCATCTGATACATTTTAAGAGTTCTACTCCTGTCTTTATTAAAATGAGTTTAGCTTCCTGAATTACAGACCACTCCGATCTATGGGACATTTATTTCGGCCATTTCTGTTGTTCGTTATTCTTTTCATTGGCATTAATATTGACAGGAATACAAGATTACTTACTTTAAAATTTCATCCTCTTTGAGGTAATTCTTATTCTGTACGCTTGGCCATCTTTTAAATTAGAATGCCCTAATGTCATCCCTGTTATGAACTCTGCATCATGAGGCTCAGAGGGAGTGCATGACAGAATGGAAACTTTATTCGAATCCTTGGCATGTTTTAATTTCACATTGCTTTTTTATATTAACTTAATTTCCTTCCAGAAGGAAAGTTGGCAGTCATTTAGAGAAGTGCTAAGGGAAGTTGAAATCATTGCAGTTGAAATGCATGTGAAAGTCCCTAATCCATAGATTATTGACATAATGAACTCTAAAACCCTTAATAATTATGCCACTGTGTACTGACAGCCTGCATTTAAAGAGCTTTAGTGCCTGAGTTCTGTGCATAATAGCTCTACTTTGTTGGGCTAGGTAGAAGTTGGCATGCTATTGCAGAGTGAGAGCTCACCTAGCGTGAGCCAGAGACCTCTCCTCAGGGCAGACCAGGAACCCTTTACTTCCATCTGCTTTATTTTTCCCTTTTCAAATATGGAAATGCCAGCCCATAATATGCTCTATTTCCTTCAAATTTTTAACACATTTGGATTTTAAGAACACTAACTTCAGACATTTTCATTGTTTGCAAAAGAAAACAAAATAACTTTCGGGAATTCAACTTTTTATTACTGCATTTTTGCCTTGAGGAAGTCTGTGCATATGCGCTGGCACATGGTGGACATTCAGTATTAAAGTGTGCAGTCCCCTTTGCTTGCTGCCCAACAAGTCATGACAAACACAAAGCTCTTCCCCCAACCGAAGCTATGTATTTCTTTCTTACACCTAGACCAAATGCTTCCGATTTATTATCATATGTGACATTGATGACTCAAACAAAAACAAATGTCCTTGAGTTTAAAAATAGAAATTTCAAAGACTAAATATTTGCACTTAGAAAGGAAAATAACAGCAATCTTTGTGCTAGACCATTCCTTGAAATTATTATCGCTAAATTATAATCCTGCACTTTCCACCCTCTGTAATTAAACATTAGATTTCATTTTTTCTAGATACATTTGCTTCAAGTAAATCAGAATGCCCATCCTTTTTTTTGTTATTGTAAATTTATTTCAACTTTGTGACCTGCATATGATCAGGCACATTAGATAATTTTTAAGTGAATTTCAGTGACACTATATATTTTTCAAATTTTATACTTTGTGCTATATTTGTACTGATGAATCTGATCTTAAGTTTTATAATATGTGAAGTATATAAGAGCTTGATGACACTTTTGATGACTACATATATACATTTCTGTAAGGAACTTGGTTGTTGGTGGTAGAAGGATGGAGGAATTTGCTTTGATCATATTATCACAGGTAGGTAAAGCTGTTGGCTGCTGTTCTGAGGAAGCTACAGTGCTGAGAAAGGTCATGGTGCCTTAATTTATATCACATCTTCTATTTTGAGAGCCTTGGACAGTTATATGCAAGTCCAAAAGAACTTTATATTTACCAGATTTGCAATTCTTTACATTGCTGAGATAATATAACCAAATAGCAGTCTATAAATATTCAAGACAAGGTTTCTAGTGGTTGAAATAAGAGTCTGCTCTTAAGAGCCTTGTTATATGTGGTAAAACCGTTTAGTGGATTTTTATGTAATAAACAATTAGCCAGATTTATTTATGATCACTGTTCATACAATTTCAAATAATAAAAGTTATGTTAACTAAGTGAACCAGTGGTTTGACCAAGATTGGTAAGTTGACTAGTTAATCTTGTGTAATTGCAGATAAATTTTGCAAAATGACATCAGTGAAACTGCTATAGACATTCTAGGCAAGTTCAATTATTTTGAGGTATTTTGTGCTTTTTTGATGTTAGAGGTAATTCTGGGTATTTAATTGAAGCAACGGTGAATTATCCAAACTCCCTTTAAAGTTTTACTTTGCTTACCACTGACCATTTTACAATTCACAAGCATTTCCATAGGTTTGTGGGAAAAAGGGTATGGCAGGTCAGCTGGACCGTTTATTTTATCTAAAAGTTCCATAGAATATGAAGTTCAAATTAATGTAAAGAAAGTTTTAGAATTGTTTGTACATGTTCAGTTATCCAGCATTTACTCCACTCCCTACTCCTTGCAGAACAATAAAAATGCTTTAAATCTATTCACTGACATTTTCTTTAAAACTGGAAGAGATGAAGGGGAGAAGCAAGTTCCTATCACCGTAGTCCTAAAATATTCAAAGGAATCCTTCTCCATATCTCTTGGGTTGTATAGTATTTGCCTGCCCACCAGAAAGGGGGCAGCAGATGTTCCATTTTTATATTTAAAAGTTTCCTCTTTGGGGACTACTACTAATTTGCCTTAACTATAACGTCGACTGGTTGAACTCATAATGTTTCTACATTTTTGACCTAAAAATATGTGTATGTATATATTCATACACCATATAAACTATTTACTTTGTATTATCCAAACCCATCTCTGCCTTTCTAAGAATAGACTATATGGTTAATCTTGGGACAATTTTATTTTTCCTTTTAACTTGTTAGATATTGGCATTCCAAAGAAAAAACTGTCTCATATTACCAATAATCTATTTTCCAAAGATTGAGGTGTATCAAATAATTAGGTCATTTTTATTTTCTCACCTCAGTTTTAGCAGGATTGGAGGGCTTGTGCCAGATATGAAGAAGGCCTTTGACAACATAAAAATAGCAGAATTATAGATTAGCATCTATATCTTTTATTCATTACAAGTTTTCAATTGGAACAAAGTCAATTTTCTCAGTAATAGAGTAACACCACGAAGTTCTTCTGGGTTGTGAATAACTGCAACCAAGTTGATCTGCCTAGCAAAATAAAAATATTTGGAATTATCCTAGCAACTTTCAACTTATGTTTGAACTAAAGCCTCAATTGTAGAAAGACAGCAAGATTTGTTGCTGTGCAAACACATTTCCTACATCATCCACCAGATGGCCATGAAAAAAGAAATAGTGCTTAAAGGGAAACTCTGATTAATGTTAATGTAAAGTTTAAATCTAGATAAGCTCTGGATACCTAGAAGTAACAAAAAAGAAATAAGAGGAAAAGTTATGCCATTAGAGGGCACTTTGTAATCTTAGAAGAAAAGTCTGTTCTTATAAATCAATTTAAGGCTTATGCATAAGAAGAATGAATATTCATTTGTTTATTTTAAATGACTAATTCTTAAACTGTGTATCTGAGAAAGAACATTTTATTGGTGGGGAAAATGTATAAAATCTTAAAACCACCATTTAAATAATATCTATGTAAACCTTCAATTTTTGATCAGTAAATGTAAGTTGTAAAAATATACACAATGTATCTGCACTGTCATTTTTTTGATTAGCTATATTCAGTGCTTCTTTTAAATACATTTTAACTTCTGCCTGTAACCTGATCAGATTGAACAAGCCATCAATGTTTCCTAATATTTAAGTTTTCCCCCAATAGTAGTTGCATGTTACTAGAATAACATTTTGAGAATCAGAATCCAACAGAGTATAAATTCCTGTGTTTAGGGGCCATACTAATTGTTAAAACTTTTTTGAAAAAGCATGTTTCACCCATAATTGGCCTAGCAATTAAGATGGTTAAAATGGTTTCAGAAACAAAAAAATGTGACCTGATGGAATTTTAGTTTGGGAAATATGATGTTTTTGATAAAACAAAAAATAAAGTTGAGTCTGTTACCTATTGGTGATAGTCTAAATAAAAGTATCTACCTGAGCCAATAAAGTAGGTAAACCAGTAAAATAGTTTATAAATAGAAGCTTAGTGTCAAAAGCTATTGGAAGATTTGGATTTTAGCCCATTTGCAAGCTGATAAATTAGTCTGTCATAGTTTCATGGATGCTAGAAGAAGGCACGATACTCCTGGATCAAAGACAAAGGACTTTATTACTCAGAACGATGCAGTAGGCACAGTATCATTATTTTTTTTCTACTGGCTGCCTGACCTCTATTTCCCACAGGATAGTGCAAAGAAGGTCAGAGGCCACCAGCCCATGCTTTGGATTTTATTACAGGAGAGGAGAGGATCCCTGAATTTAGGGACCTAAAATCTTTTATAATGGGTGGTAGTCATGCCTGCTCTTTGTTCCAGAGGCTTTATCTTCCAAGGTTGCTCACTATACAAATATCCTTGAAAAGATAATGTGGAGCAAAAGCAATCAGTACTTCTGCTCCCAAGATATGCAAAAACAAACACAGAGACCCATGGAGAATTGCCTCCCAACACTTACTCTGCATAATAAATTGTTTCTAATATTAATTTGCTAAGTGGCTGACTTGGAGAATATATAATAATCAGATTTACCTTATTTTAAGTCACCTATAATAAATAGTTCATATTTTTTACGTCAGATAGTATTTACTGTGTGACCTTACTTAGCTAAGTCTCAATTTGATCATTTTTAAAATGAGAAAAAAGAATAGTGCCTACTTCATAATGTTGCTAGCATTAGATGAAATAATATATTTAAAGAACTTAGAAGATTGCCTGGCATGTGGCATGTATACAACAAAGTTTATTAATATCGTTTTTATTTCAGAAATCTCAGAATTCTTTCTTTTTTTCTTTTTTTGAGATGGAGTCTTGCTCTGTCACCAGGCTAGAGTGCAGTGGTGCGACCTCGGCTCACTGCAGCCTTGGCAGCCCGGGTTCAAGAGATTCTCCTGCCTCAGCCTCCTTAGTAGCTGGGATTACAGGCACCCATCACCATGCCCAGCTAATTTCTGTATTTTTAGTAGAGACAGGGTTTCACCATGTTGGCCAGGCTGGTCTTGAACCTCTGACCTCAGGTGATCTCCTGCCTTGGTTTTCCAAAGGGGAGGGATTACAGGCATGAGCCACCATGCCCAGCAAGAATTCATTTTTTTGTAATTAGCCAATTCAATAAAGAGAGAGCTCTTTCCTAGGGCAGTTTAGGATGCAGGGAAAGTTCCTAACCATCGTGACTATTTCCCCAACTCAGAGGCTGACCTAAATATCCCAGATATCCTGGGTTGTTGGGCAGCTTGTCCTGCTAAGCCATACTGTGGCACTGCCATTGGCAGCTTTGTGGGCAAACATGGGGCCTAAGGAGGTAAGCCTTGAGTGGCTCTGAGGCAAATATGACTGTGTATCTCACTTTCAAGTTCTCTCATAGTATGTTTGCTATAAGTTCCTAACAAGTATGCAGAGCCAAATTCTAGCTATTTCTAAAGAGATTTTCCTCTTTAATTGGCCTCTTCTGTTCTTACAAGGCAAGTTTTGGGGATGGTACTACAAAGAGAAATGAACTGGTAGAGTTGTATGTGGCATTTCTATGGTATTTCTAAACAGAGGTAGCATAGCAAATGCCATTTGGATTTTCCATTTTTGTTAGCTCCAAACAAAAGAGGAGCAAAGGGAAGGGACAGAGAGTGGTGACGGAGGTCCCATTCAGGTCAGTCCACCATGTTCTTGCTTGGTTAGACTAGATCAACCTAGTCTTGATTTTGATCCATCCAGCCGTCTTTTGCAGACATAACCCTTGTCTACTGTTAGTAACTCTTATGAGCTCCCACTGGCATCCCCAACTTCTTTTAGATTTCTCCGTAACAATCATCTGGATACCTGAGGGAGAGATTATTTCATGCTACTTAAGGAGGCCTGGTCTCATTCTTAAACTGCCAGCTTGTTAGGAAGAAGAGTTTTTAGTTCAGTCACAGAAGCATTGCTCATTAGAGATCACCCATTCAAACTCTTCAGAAAACTGAGGTTCGGAGTGGCTATGTGAATTGTCTAAGATCACACATCTAGTTAGGAACTGAAACTAAACATCAAGTTTCTTAGTTCTCAGTTGAATATTCTTACATTTTCAACACAATTAAGAAATAAGAGAGGGAAATAAAAGCCTCGTAATAAGTTATTATGGCTTTCTGGAGAGATATTACAGAGGATGAACATTGGGCCCTGCAGTCAGATCCACCTGTATTTGCATCCTTTCTCTACTTACATAATGGAATTTTATGTTTGCATAGTATAGCGGCGACTTCACAGGCTGATTGTGAGGACTAAACGTAGTACCGCAGCTTGTGAACTTAGCACAGTGCTTTGCACATAGTAGCTCTAAATCACTTCAGATATTTTGTATGGAAAACTGCACAGCACAGAGCAGAAAAGAATATTTGGAAAAAAGAAGTAAAATGCTTTTTGCACAAGCTCACTGAAAAAACCAACTCTCATGTCCACATTGTAAAAAAGAGAATGTTTATTTCTTTTAAAATATACATTTTTTTGCTATCTTAATCTATTTTTGATAGCATTTAAAGAAAGATAAAATTAAAATCAAATGATGCTTTAAGTAGAGGTTGATAACAGTAATGTCCATTCAAAAATAAAACTGGCATTCACCTCATCTTGAGTTACCACAAATATTTGCTATTTAAAATGTAAAAATGTATTTCTCTGATGAGAAAGATAATTCCCTGATGTATATTAAGTCAAAGAAGTAAAAGAAAACAATTCTTTACATATTTATTTCTGTGAGAAAAAAGTTTACCAAATGGTCAGAGGAAGCAAAGTTGTTCACGAGCACCTGTCATGTCAAGGAACTTGCCTACCTGGGGCTTCCTGTTGGGAACACCAAGACATGTGGAACACAGTGTCTTTGACAACACCCCTACAGCAATGTACAGTAGAGAATGACCCATCATTACTTAGAGAATCTTTGATTAAAGTCAGTGACACATACCAAAATGTAACTCTGGTGGACATTAACACAAATCTTTTTAAATATACATCTTTCTAGCTTGATATGTGAGTGGGGGTTCAAGCCCACTTTCTAAAATAATGGGATGTATATGTCAACTTTGTTTTGAAGACTCTGGTACCTGATAACAACTAGACATCAACAACTAACTCATCTTGTAATTTTGAACAAATTGCCTAATCTGTGAGGGAGATGAACTTTATGATTTCTAAAAATCCCTGACTTATGGAAGTTTGATCTTGGAAAAAACATAATACTATATAGAGAGTTAAATATGTTTAGTCTCTAGTCAGATTTTAGGGAAGAATAAAAATAACTGAGCAGTGATAATTTTCTGGTTCTCAAAGAGTCTCTGTGATTTATGTTGAATGTAATAGTTCAAACATACCATCAATTAACAACTTCACTGCTGAGCAATGATACCAACCAACCATTGGTTTAAGTTTTATAATAGTCCAAAGAACTGACCCTAAGAGATTATTTTCGTACAAGCTTTGAGACATTGATACAGTGTTATCTACAATGTCCATATAGGCTTCTGCTGTAATGAAGTGAGGATTTTCTCTCTGAATACCCAGGGAAGTTAATGCAGCAAGAGTCTTTTCATTTCAAATCTTTTTAATGTCTGATATTCTAGTGAATTTATTCTCAACATCATTAAGTCATTTGAAGAAAAAATGTAGGAAAATTCCCTTCAAGATCATGTGCATGTATCCAAAATATGTGATGCGTTCCTAAGTTTCCATCAAAACTAAAGTAGTGTTAACCCCTTAGAGAGTCTATGACTTGCCCGAGTGCCTGCCTGCAGAACTAATACAAGCAGTCATTTCTGTTGCCTCAGGATGGTGCTGCTCCACTGGTGTCTGCTGTGGCTCCTGTTTCCACTCAGCTCAAGGACTCAGAAGTTGCCCACCCGGGATGAGGAACTTTTTCAGATGCAGATCCGGGACAAGGCATTTTTTCATGATTCATCAGTAATTCCCGATGGAGCTGAAATCAGCAGTTATCTCTTTAGAGATACACCTAAAAGGTATTCTCCTTGTAGTATTTTCTTTATCAAAACGCTCAAAAATGATGCCTCCAAAAAAGAAAATAATCTTTAGACTTAGTTTAGATAGTTTACAAATAAACCTATGAATGGTATTACTGATTTTCTGTAAGGGTGAAAATGGCAGTGCAGGTTCTAATTATGAAATAGAGACTGTTGGATTCTTGCTGATTGTCATCTCCTTTTGGGTAGACAAGGCAATGCTTGCATTTCTTAAATTTTGGAATGATTATTTTCTTATTTTCATTACAGTAGACTATTTCTAAGAAGGATTCTCTAGGATTAAAATGGAATTAATTTTCATGAATATGTATGATTCTTCAAGAGTTTGCATTAAGTTTTGTTTTTGTTTTTGAGACGAGGTCTCACTCTGTTGCCCAGGTTGGAGTACAGTGGCACAATCATGGCTAACTGTAGCCTCAACATCCCAGGATGACACAATCCTCCCACCTCAGCCTCACGAGTAGCTGATACTACAGGTCTGGTGTGCCACCTCGCCCCGCAAATTTTTTAAATTTTTAGTAGAGATGGGGTCTCACTATGTTGCCCAGGCTGGTCTCTAACTCCTGTGCTCAAGTGATCCTCCTGCCTCAGCCTCCCAAAGTGTTGGAATTAGAGGCGTGAGACACCACACTCAACACATTGTTTTGTGAGTATAATATTTCTTTAACAAATATCATCAGATATGGAGAAAATCTAAACAGTCATAACAACTGCCATTGTTTATTTACCTTTACTCCAACATCAACAAGTTGAGCTCACATAAAGTTTCTAAATATTTTGACCTTTAAAAATTATATATATATATGTATATATAATATGTTATAAATTAATTGTGTTTAAACTTATCTACTTTGTAGTGCTCAAACTCTTCTCTCCCTTTACAAGTTTAGAATACACTGTTAATCTTTGGATAATTACATTTCAAAACCAGTTTCTCCTTCTAACCTGGGCTACATTGACATTCCAAAGGATTAAACTGTCTGAAAACATAAGTAATTCATTTTCTAGAGATTGAGGTATATCAGATCATTAGTCATCTTTTCAGTTTTGATTAACAGTAATCATGGAAGTGGGTGATCTGAACCCCTTCCACTTAATGGCCCAGTCGTATCTCCATCTGCTTAGTCAAAATGATGGCAGGTGAACAGTTTTCCTACACTGACTGGAGTGAACTATTGTTTGGATATTATTTCAGCACTGCTTGAGTGAAATTATTTGTTTGCATGAACACACTAGACAAGTAACTGACTTGTCGGTAACATATAAAATAATTATGAATCTTTAAATGACATTCATGAGAATAAAGGCAGAAAAGGAAAGGATGATTACATTGAAGGAACTTGCTCTCTTGGTCCTGACTAAAATTGAGTCTGTAAAAAGAGTAAAAGGCATATAAAGCAGTCCTACTACTTCCGCTTAATCTTAACTGTTAACTGAGTTCTTGATGAACACATTTGGCTTTTCATATTATTTTGCCCTTTGAAATTTATGTGTGAGTGAAATCAAATCAAAATATTTCTGTAGAAATTACCTTCATTTCCAAATGCACTTGTGCACTGCTTTCTTTGCAGTATAGTTTAAACACAGCATTCCACATTATGTAATCAAAGCACTTAATCAAATAATTTATCTTCTTTAGTCTTCCAGTTTCTTAAAACTTAAATAAGTTTCGCCTCTAAGAGTTGTTTTAGAAATTACACTTTTAAAGAAAAATTCCATGTTTTTATTATGAGACATTATAAAACAACATTTTCTCATTTTTATTTCTTTCATTCATCCTTTCTTTATTTTTATCTTTTTTCCACCAGTAATTATTGAGACCCTTGGTAGCCACAACTGGAAAAAATGTTAACATGAACCAGTAAAAGCAGACTTACACAAGTAATGAATTACAGTCACAAACAGAAACTTCATTTCTAGGGGTGAAATATGCAGTGATAGGCACACATAGATGTTGATATTCCAACTAAAAAAAGAAATTCCAGATAAAGTTGCACAGCAGTAAATTTAAAAAGACAAACGCATTAATTATTCTTATGTTTATACATAAATTCCAAAGGCTAAATGACTTATAGTGTGTTTATCCCTCAGCTTTGGCACTGTAATTCTGGGCCATGTTTCCTTAGTTATTAATTACGTTTCTGTATCCCTTACTAGCCAGTAAATCTCTTGAACACGTAGATTATGTTCTGTCATCTCTGATTGTCACTCTCTTCTACAGCTGCTTTGTGGATGGTAAACAGTAAATGTCTGTCAAATTGTTAAGTATATTCAAACTATCATGTATCCCTAATCGTAAATGCTTCCATATAAAAATGTTGACTTAGAGGGACTCCCTGCTGCTTTATATGCATAATGATTACCTTGTGGAATGCAAGTATTGTTTTATTTGTAATTGGTCACCTATGACTTATATTTAAGTTACTGAGACACAGTTTGGGAAATAAACTACTTCCTTGTGTGAAATGAGAACAGAAGATAATAGACCAACTTGGACATTGTTTCCTTCTGTGGCATTGGTTAGCTCTGCTATTCACATAAAACTCAATATCAAACAAAGTTTTGAACACTCTTTTACTTTCATGATGCCAAACTAGTTATATTGTTGTACCTATGTCCTTGTAATATAGATAGGTTCAACTGTGTTTATATGGTTAATAACTCCCTTGCAACCTAAACAAAGGGAGAAAATTCTCACAAAAAGTAGACTGCAGTAAAAATTAAGCCTTCCAACACTCTCTTCAGGAATGCTCGTGGTACACTAAACTTTCCATACAGTAAACAATTCAATCATATATTTTGTCTAGATAATTGTTTACTATTTTTTGAGTAAGTTGCTTTTGCATTTATAGCGTCTTTGCTTTATTTGTTCACCCACTGCCCCCCTCACATTCTCCATCTCCAAATGCATCTTTGAATGGTGGTGATTCAGGGGAAGCACTTATATTTACATTCAGATACTTTATCTTCAGATAGAAGCAGAGTCTAGGTATCTGAACCAGGCTAGAGCAAGAAGTTTGGTGTTAGGATTCTTAGGTTTTACTTACTCATTTAGTAATTCAATGATTTTAAAATGTTGACCTAGCACCTACATGTGGAAATCTGTGCTAAGTGATGGGAATACAAAGGTGATAAATGAACCCTAACAGGGCCCTTTTGAGGAAAATGATATTAATCAAATAATAATACAATTATATAGTCACAAGTGATAAGTGCCCAAAAGTAAAAAGTATAGGACATTCTGAGAATACATAAGAGGACCTGATCCAGAGTGAGGTGGAAAAAGCATCCCTGAAGAAATGACTTTAAATGTGAGTCTGTGTCACAAACCTCCGCAGTGATGGGGCCTCTGCCCACCTCACCTGTCTCTTGTCCCGTCACTACCCATTTAAGTCTCTGTGCTCAAACCCCAAAGGACATCCTTAGTTCCCATACCCTACCCATCCTATCATCTATGGGATGTGGTTTTCTCTGCCTGAAATGAACTCCTTTGCCCCTACTCACATTTAAAGTCATTTCTTCAAGGATGAATTTCCTTTAGTCTCAAAGACTAAAACAAATCTCAAGGAATGTTTATTGGATGAATTAATGAGTAGTTTCTCATATATTCACTTTCAGTACCTCCAAATCATTCCTTAAAGCTGCAGCAAGAGGAATCTCCTAAAAAAGCAAATATACTATATGTCTTCCAACTTAGAGTCCTATAAGAGCTTTAGATTTTAGCTGTGGGAAAAAATTCCTTAATTGTATGAGCCTGGTTGAGGTCACACAGGGAGTGAGCATAGGTAGAAAAGAGACGTGCAAGCATAGTCCTGTGGTTCACTCCTGACATTAGAGTTTGTGGGGGTGAGAAGGAACCAGTAGAGACCTCTGGGGTTGGAGACTCTGGCGGTCAGTGTTGGTCATCGTTATGGAGAGGACAGGAAGACAAGAGATACCCAGGAGGTTCAATCCACAGGAGGCACAGCCTGCTTTTCTCTGCATGGAATCAACGAGTAACTCTGGGCTTGCTAGAACTGAAACCACGGTTTCCTGATTGGCAAGATTATAGGTTTTGAAAGATAAGTAAGTGAAACTGTGTAAGTCATTTGGAGTAAGAATATACGGTATTTCTATAGTTAAGCAATATTTTTATTCTTTTCAAGGCATTACAATAAAGGCTCAGGGGAAAGCATAGAGTAGAACATTTGATTTTTAAAATTTTGTTTTAAAATCATTAACTTATTTAATTCAACAGAAAATCTTGTGATCAAGAAATGTGTCTTTCTACTGACTGACTCAGTGATCTTTACTTTTTTAAAGTATTTTGCAACCTGGTGATTAGATAACGCCATTCAAAAAGCTATGAAATGGGCCAGGCATGGTGGCTCACACTTGTAATCCTAGTGCTTTGGGAGGCTGAGGCAGAAGGATCACTGAAACTCAAACCAAGAGTTTGAGACCAGTCAGGGCACCATAGTGAGACCACCATCTGTACCAAAAAAATTAAAAATTAGCCTGATTGGTGGTGCACGCCTGTAGTCCCAGTTACTCAGGAAACTGAGGTGGAAGGATCATTTGAGCCCAGGAGTTCGAGGCTGCAGGGAGCTATGATCATGCCACTGCACTCTAGCCTGGGAGACTGTGCAAGACTGTCTCAAAAGATAAGAAATAGTAAAGCTGTGAATAAAACTCACCAATATAAAAATGAATACACCATGGTTTTTTTTTGTTTTGTTTTGTTTTTGCCAGAGACATACACTTTAGAACTAGGTTGCTGTGAAAATGATCTTTTGAAATAGTTGCAACTATGTCAGAGTGCCCACAAGGTAATGTACAAATTTATCACCAAACGTATGGAAGGCACATCACCTAACGGGCAACAAACCTGGAAATTTTCTTGGTTATGATTTACTTTGCAATGGCAGGGCCTGTGTTAAATAATAACAGACAACAGGTAGGTGTTGCTTTTTAACTGAAAACACTTTGGGTTCAATGTCTTTTATTTCATACTGTATTTGATGATAAATCTGGTTGCAGATCCTTGGGGCTGTGGGACTTCCGCAGTCAATGCTGTATCATGTTTTGTGTCAAATAGTCAATTTTATTCTCTGTTAAGTGAAAATACAGTGACATTTTATGAAAATTTTATAAAATTTATACAATGAAAAAAAAAGCACACAAATGATTTCTCCAGTAAGTCTTGACTGTAAATGTTAGAAAAAATTACCACAGTTTAACCTGGTTTACTTTCCCACAGGTATTTCTTTGTGGTTGAAGAAGAAAATACTCCATTGTCAGTCACAGTGACGCCCTGTGACGCGCCTCTGGAGTGGAAGCTGAGCCTCCAGGAGCTGCCAGAGGACACAAGTGGGGAAGGCTCAGGTAAGCAGCAGGATAGATCTGGCCCTGGACCTTTGAGTGGATGGTTTTAAGGCTTGTGAAACATACAACCTTCTGTGTGT
Source organism: Plecturocebus donacophilus (assembly GCA_004027715.1). NCBI lineage: Eukaryota > Metazoa > Chordata > Mammalia > Primates > Pitheciidae > Plecturocebus > Plecturocebus donacophilus. The sequence continues at coordinate 16,038 of PVKP010005508.1, read as the reverse complement.
TAGTAAGAAAAAGTAGCATGGGTGCACAGGTGAAGCTGGACATATGCGATGGAGATAAGGAAAGTGGGAGGATGGCATCAGATGACATTGACCCTGGTAAAATAAAAGGTTAGGAGAGACAGGTAGGGGAACTGACAGACTGAAGAGAAGGGAAGAGGTTTGGACTAATCTCTTCGGCTGTGGTTTGCAATCTTGCCTAAACATCCTAATCTTATATAAGGCTTTAAAAACTGCTGATGCCTAGATCTTGCAAAGGTCTGATTTAATTGCCATGGGGTGAGGTCCGAACATTGGGATTTTAGTCCCCGCTCTCCAGGTTATTCTGATATACAGCCAAGGTTAAGAACCTCTGATCTCCAAAGAATAAGAGGTGGAAACAGAGAGGCAGAGGGGCATTTAGCAGCAGTTAAAGGCCAAGATGAAAACAAAGTTAGTAGGATGAGCGGGCTAAGCATTTAAAGAAGACACAGATGTTGGCGAGCAAATAATAAGATAAAAGAGAAATGAGAAGAGTCTGTATGGAGCTCTGGAGTAAGTCTCTTTAAGGGCATCATAGGTTAAAGGTGAAGGCTTGACAACGGGTCCCCTACAAAAGAGGCTAACAGGCAGCTATAGTAGTTACAAAGAGGAACAATTAGGAAAATTGGAAAACAATTAGGAAAATTCACAATTAGGAAAATTATGGAAGTATGTATGGGGAGTAATGAGACCGAGATACAGAAAATGAATCTTGATGGGCTTTTGCTCTGTCACCTAGGCTGGAGTGCAATGGTGTAATCTTGGCTCACTACAACCTCCACCTTCCAGGCTCAAGCAATTCCCCTACCTCAGCCTCCCAAGTAACTGGGATCACAGGTGTATGCCACTAGATCCAGCTAACTTTTTGTATTTTTGTAGAGATGGGGTTTTACTATGTTGCCTAGACTGGTCTCGAACTCCTGAGCTCAAGCAATTTGCCCACTTTGGCCTCCCAAAGCACTGGGATTACTGGCGTGAGCCACTGCACCTGGCCAAATCTCGATGCTAATATAGCTGTTTGATGATTGTGTTTATCCCATGGTTTACGAATATGAACTTCTATATAGCTCACTTTCAACCTGCAGTGATAAGCTAAAAAAGGTTTCTTCTCACTGTAGCTATCCAGCCATTCACCAAACCCTGGAAACTTATCTATACACTGATATCTGTGTGATATCTTATGCTTACAATAACAAAAGATGAAAAAAAATAGTTTAGCTGTAATACTATTCCTGTGTTATTCCTGCGTGCATATTCTATACAATGCACCTTAAATAAACAATCCTTATTTATTTATTTATTTATTGAGATAGGGTCTTGCTGTGTTGCCCAGGCTGGAGCATAGCTGTGCAATTATAGCTCACTGCAGCCTTGAACTCCTGGGCTTAACCAATCCTCCTGCCTCAGCCTCCCAAGTAGCTGGAACTACAGGCATTTGCCACTGTGCCCAGCTAATTCTTTTATCTTTATTTTTTGTAGAGACAGGGTCCCTCTTGGTTGTCCAGGCTTGGCTTCAAGTGATATTCCAGCCTCAGCATCCCAAAGTGCTAGGATAACAGGCATAAGCCATGACATCTGACCAAACAGTCTTACTGGTGCTTTATATTATGTATTTTATTTTGTATTATTTATTTATTTACCAGGAACACGTGCACTTTATTGAATGCCCTTATAGAAAAGTGTGTGAAGATAGAGGGCTGATACGGGATTCAGCTCAGGGCAGGACGAGGAATGAAAGGTGGAGTACATGGGAAACTGGTCACGGGCAGAGCCCCTGGCCTGGAGGATTCCTCTTGATCTATTGATAGACTTGCAAGATCAATACTGGGATGACGATAAGCAGAATGGTCATGATGATGCCCCAAATCAGGGCCCAGATGTTCAGGCACTTGGCGGTGGAGGCATAGGCCTGGGCCCCGGTCAGGTCACCAACCATCTTCCTGTCCCTAGACTTCAAGGAGTAAGGGAACGCTATGAAGCCCAGGCAACAGAAATCCATGAAAAGGGTGTTGAACAGGGACCAGACAACATGGTCGGGCCTGGAAGTCTTGGTATGAATATGAATCACGGTGGATGTTGGGGAAGAAGGGTCATGGGGCGCCCCCAGCACATCCACCTCATGCCCCCTTCAGCATCTCATAGCTGGGGGGACGGTGGGACAGTTGGTGTTGGCGGGAGTGAAGAAGGTTTGGACAGTGTGGTTCGTGGTGTCCAGGGAAGACCAGCTGTGGTCGGGTTGCTGGGATGGTTCTATATTCTGTATTTTAATCAGAATGTCTAGTCCTTCTGACAATAGTGAAATTAGCAAAATGGCTAGCCATCCAAATGCAAACATGAAATTCTTTTCGTACGCAGATTGATAGTCAGGATTAATAATTTCTCAAAAACTTACAGCCTCTGACCTAAAATTTTTACTAGTTGCCTTCTGTTCTGAAGAAATAATTTAAATTCAGAAATGCCTTACACATATATGAGAGCATTATGTATAATGGTCAAAATAAATATTACTTTTAATACATTTATGAATACTTTTACTTAGGAACATATATTATTTTCATAATGGAGAAAAAATGAGATAAAAGCATAAGTTAAGGTTGGCAAGCCACAGTGTATGCCCTGACAATAGCCTGTGCTTCTTGTATATCTTCTAGGTGATCTGGAACCACTTGAGCAGCAGAAACAGCAGATCATTAATGAGGAAGGCACTGAGTTATTCTCCTACAAAGGCAATGATGTTGAGTATTTTATATCTTCTAGTTCCCCATCTGGTTTATATCAGTTGGATCTTCTTTCAACAGAGAAAGATACGCATTTCAAAATATATGCCACCACAACTCCAGAATCTGATCAGCCATACCCGGAGTTACCCTATGACCCAAGAGTAGATGTGACCTCCCTGGGGCGCACCACAGTTACTTTGGCCTGGAAACCGAGCCCCACTGCCTCTTTGCTGAAACAACCCATTCAGTACTGTGTGGTCATCAACAAAGAGCACAATTTCAAAAGTCTCTGTGCAGTGGAAGCAAAACTGAGTGCAGATGATGCTTTTATGATGGCACCGAAACCGGGTCTGGACTTCAGTCCCTTTGACTTTGCCCATTTTGGATTTCCTTCAGATAATTCAGGTAAAGAACGCAGCTTCCAATCAAAGCCTTCTCCAAAACTGGGGCGTCATGTCTACTCCAGGCCCAAGGTTGACATTCAGAAAATCTGCATAGGAAACAAGAACATCTTCACCGTCTCTGATCTGAAACCCGACACGCAGTACTACTTTGATGTATTTGTGGTCAACATCAACAGCAACATGAGCACCGCTTATGTAGGGACCTTTGCCAGGACCAAGGAAGAAGCCAAACAGAAGACAGTCGAGCTAAAAGACGGGAAGATTACAGATGTATTTGTTAAAAGGAAGGGAGCAAAGATTTTACGATTTGCTCCAGTCTCTTCTCACCAAAAAGTCACCTTCTTTATTCACTCTTGCCTGGATGCTGTCCAAATCCAAGTGAGAAGAGATGGGAAACTTCTTCTGTCTCAGAATGTGGAAGGCATTCGGCAGTTTCAGCTTAGAGGAAAACCTAAAGCAAAATACCTCATTCGGCTGAAAGGAAACAAGAAGGGAGCATCTATGTTGAAAATACTAGCTACCACAAGGCCTACTAAGCAGTCATTTCCCTCTCTTCCTGAAGACACAAGAATCAAAGCTTTTGACAAGCTCCGTACCTGTTCCTCGGCCACTGTGGCTTGGCTTGGTACTCAGGAAAGGAACAAGTTTTGCATTTACAAAAAAGAAGTGGATGATAATTACAATGAAGACCAGAAGAAAAGAGAGCAAAACCAATGCCTAGGACCAGATATAAGGAAGAAGTCAGAAAAGGTCCTCTGTAAATATTTCCACAGTCAAAACCTGCAGAAAGCAGTAACCACAGAAACAATTAAAGGTCTTCAGCCTGGCAAATCTTACCTGCTGGATGTTTATGTCATAGGACATGGGGGCCACTCTGTAAAGTATCAGAGTAAGGTTGTAAAAACTAGGAAGTTCTGTTAGTTACCTTATTATATAGATATATTACGTAGAACTGCAGGAGGGACATTAAATCACTTTTAAGTATAAACTGACTACTCCCACAGCTGAGGGAAGTTGTGACCTGTACTTGTACAATGGAAGGAAGGATATCAACGTGTGTTTATTGATGTTTATATAAGTAACTCTTGAAGGAGACTTGTTCTAGTGTGCCCCGTGGTACCTAGTGTGTGTCTGATGCCAGTTGGTGTCAAAGATAAAGGACTTCTTGAAGGAACTTGCCATTCCTTGCTTTGACCACTGCATGAACTGCTTCTAAATTATTTTATTACCTAAAAATTTTAAATATACCATTCATTGCACACACCTACAAATGCAAATCATTCCTCTCTATAGATGCTAGGATATATATATATATAAATTATTTTATGAATTCTTGTTTTAAATGTCAATGTTTCTATGATTGTAAACTATTAAGTTCTTTTCCTGTTAAAGTACAGATCTAATCTAAGTATTATTAAGTGGACAGCCCTCTAGTCAGTTATATTGCTATTGTAAATTCTTATTTGGTGAGTAAAATGTCTAAATACTGTATGTATCTCATGTACAAAGTTGACATACATTATATTCATGTACATAAAATTAAAGATACTAGATTATATGCTGTTCATTTTCCCAAGCAGCTACTTTGGTGTATTCAATTTCTGATCTGTCCTCAAAACTGCACCTTCTGTAGTTTGGCACCAAAATAGACCCTTTTCCAGTAGGTAAAAAGGGATGCCTTGTTTCTCTAAAGTTACTATGGCATTAGAATAGTTAATAAAATTTGTATTTTTGACATTGAATAGGAGCCAGCTGTTAAGAGATTTGAGAGAGCTACAATAGACTTGTTTTAAAAGAATAGGAGAAGCCAAACACTAACTTGATAAGTATTCAACAAATTGTTGTTAATAACATAAAATATATCACATTATGAGCATTTAAGTACAAAATTGAGATATTTCAAGTATTTTTCATCTGTTTGAAGATTACCAAAATAGTTAAATAATTATTTTAATCTCTAGCTGATGCAACTTAACAAACACCAATCAGGATTAGTAAGAAGAAAACTTTCCTAGCTGCTATTTCATAACATTAATGGTCTGCTACTTTTAATTTTGATTTTTCATGGATTTTTTAAAAGTAATTTTGGGTGTTAGAAGCAATTTAGGCAAATAATAACAGAAATCTTTGACAAGAGACCGTGGACAAAGGGCACTTTTAGGTAGCTTCATTCTCCATAGGTCCTATACATAAATCATGAGGTGTTAAAAGAACATTGGTCCAGGAGTCAGAAAAAGCTGGAATTTACAATCACCTAAAGCATATGATGTTAAATCTGTTACTTCCCATTATCTCTCTTTCCCATCTGTAACATTAGGTGATAGATTTAGATGAGATGACATTGTCAGATACCTTCTATCATAAGAAGTTGTTTTTGGTAGAATTCTGTGATTCTAAAGTGCTGTGACTATAAGTGTGGACGGGTATAATCTCTTTACCTCTACACTGCCCCTGCATGCTGACACTGCCTCGATATTGTAGGCATTCAACAGCAACATTCCTCTGGAGTATAGTTGGCTATGGTTAAGGTAGTGTGAGTGGTGGTCCTTATAAAATATTCTCTGCTTACCTTAGGAGGAAATAGTTCCTTAAAAATGTTATCATCCAATCCTCAGTGTTAAGATATCTAAACAAAAGTGACCACATCTGTACACAACAGTAATGACACCTGAAAGAATTTTTTAAAAGATAAAGAACAGTACCCCATGGTTATATAACCAAGCAACTTGGAAGGAGAGACTTTAAAATTGACAACATCCCAGAGATGTCGTATCCTAAGTTATGAATGTGCTGTCTTTGAAGAAATATCAACTTTCTCATATTAGGCACATATATATTATTACAGAACAATGTGCTAAATGGGACTATAGTGAATGAAAGAGTTCTTGCAGCTTCTGAAGGTGACAGACTTAACTTTCAGATATTGCTTAATGCCTGGGAAACCCTGGGAACCAGGCCAACTCAATTTAACCAAGCTTTTGCTTTTTAGCCAGCTGTGATGGTGGTTTCTACATAGTCTGGATAAATCCAAGAATTATTTCATGACCCCAGTGAAATTTGCCTTTTTGAAATTATTAGGAAAACGAAATACACATGGTGAAATTTCTACCATTTTCCTAAAGAAAGGGGAAATCTATTAAAAATGAAGCTCTCTTATTTACTAATGCATTTCTATTTTAGGAGCATTCGGCTAAACGGGACAAAACAAAAACTTGTTCTTAATTAACAAAAGAACTAGAAAGTAGCTAATATGAAAGCACCACCTTGTGTTCATTCAGCTCCAGGATGGCTCTACAGACAGCAGGATATTTAGAGTCTGAAGCATAGTCATATATCATTGGAGAGGGAAAAATCTTTAAGGACATTAGTTTACAATCTTAATATTATTTTTCAGGTGTCGAAAAGAAATTAAAGATCATAGAAGTCAGAATAAATTTGTAAAAGTTCTCATAGTCAAAACAGCTAAGTAATGGCATTGCCCAGACTCCAAAATCCTGACCAGAATATAAATCACCAATTCTTGGTTTAAAGGGGTTATTTGTGAATCATTTTCCAAAAAAAAGTAGTACACTTTTTGTGTTACTTACCATTTCAAAGAAACTGATTCTTCAAGACCATTTCAGATTTCCTTAGGAATGTATGTGTTACCCATAATTGACCACTTAAAACTTGTAAGAAAAAAAAATTATGGTCATTTTGTTATTTTTAGAGACACAAAGTATTTCTAATCTAGGTTTGCATTGCACATATAAACTTGAGGCTGTGAGATCATTAGTCAGTTGCTTTAATTATAAGCCCTGTTTTTTTAAAATCTAAAACTAATCAGAATCTATAAGAATTATAACAGATTATTTTCTTCATTAAATTACCTTATAATCGATTTCTAAATTAAATGTTTAAACATGCATTAAAGTGTTAGTGCTGAAAAGCACTTATTTTCGTTACTCAGAACACATTTGAAAAAATTATAATTTAGGTATGATGAAGAGTCTTAAAAGATGACAAAGATGAACTTGAGAGTTTGAAAAAGGCTAAATGATTCTTAATGGTTTGACTTTTAATAAAACCACACACACACACACACACACACACACACACACACACACACACACACTTTTGTATATAATTCAAGGGATTCATTGTAGCTGAAACCAGTCCAGTATCCCTTCCAATATTTCACCAATCCCTTCTAGAGATTATCTAGTTCTACTATCTCATTTTACAGATGAGTAAATTGAGGCCCAATTAAGACTAGAATCCAGATTCCCTTACTCTCACTTTAATGTCCACTCAGGACTTCATCTTAAACACTTCTTCACTATAGAAAACATGGGATAATGGGACAACTCACCCAGGGTGTACTTCTTTGCCTTTATTCACTGGCTAACTTAAAAACAAAACAAAAACAAGTGTCTAACTTAGAGGACAAGGTCATCTGGAGCATCTCCAGCCACTTCCTCCCCCAACTCTGATATGGCGTGACAGAGATGCATTCGGCTGGGAACCTGCCTTCTGACCCTCTCCCTATGAAAAAGTAGAGTGATCACTGCCAGACTTTAACTGGTCTTCATATGTAGTCGTCTAAATGACCTGGAAGACATCAGGACACACTCACTATTGTTTCACCAGAGAGTTTTAGCCTGAAAACTACAGGGTCTTTGGGGATTTGCGCCTTCATTGTTTCGAAAGTGGGAAGTAAGAGAAAGGAAAACAGGTAGAGAATTGGGGTGTGGAGAGAAGTTTAGTTTTATCTCACTTCTTTCTCTGAGATGTCTAAGAAGTCAAGAGATTCAGTGTAACTTGATTTTATTAATGTTTGCATTCTGTCCTTCATGCAACCTTACACTGGAGCATTGGACTTGGATCACCATCCTCTCTGCCAGAATTGCGTCTCTGCAATTCTGGAGATTTTGTGGAATTTTCTTTTCCCAGGAGTGGTTGACCATGCATCTGGGCAAGATTTCCTTCATTTCTTTTTACATTCCCCATTACTGACCTTTGAGAAACAGGCATCAAAGTTCAGAAATAAAGTCTTTTAGAATGCCTTTCCAGATTGACTCTTAGAACTCTTTCAAAGATATTTGTAAATATTCACTCTAAGTGTGAAAGAAATAAAAGGCTGTAGATCTTCTTTTTGGAAAAAGCATTAGCTCAAGATTGAATAGTTCAAGGTCTTAGGCATGGTTACATATTACACTGTCGTTATTTAGATCCCAAAAAGAGAGGGTGGGATTGATTATCCCACAGTATTGTGGGGAGGAAGACAGTGCAGGGGAAGACATTGATTCCTAGTAAAAGATCCATTAAAAAACTGAGCTAAGGATGAAGTGCCGGAATGTAGTTCATCATCCCTTTATGCTACAGAGGAGAACTTGCAAGACAGTGTAAAGTTTCCCTGAAACTTGTTAGAAATGTCGTCTAGATGTTGAGCCAGGAACACAATCAAGTAACCTCCCAGGATATAGCCAGGCCCCAAGCCTCTTCAGAACTGGGAATAATGTTTTGAATTGAAACAGAGGTGTAAAACAGAGAGGTCAGAGGAGATCAGTACTGGTTATGGGTGATGAGATCCAGACAAAACAGTCTTGAAAAAAATAACTCTACAACGAGGGGGTGTGATGGATGTGTTATTTTGTTTTTGAGTCTAGTAGCATTAATGTCAGAAACTGGTCAGTTTTTAGGGGCAACTTTGAAATGTTGTCTTTCTCTTTTCTTGGAAGTACCTGCCAAGACTCACCCAATCAAATGCCATGACTTGGAAATAAACAAATATCCATTCGTTCTCTATAATTACCTTTTGGTATAATCCTTTCAATTTGTATAAATAGGACTTAACAGAATAACGCCAATAGTTAAGATAGACTGAAAAAAACCCAAAATGCCCATATTTAATTGTTACAACTCTGACAGTAGTGTGTTTCTGAGAAAAATTATTTATAATAAACAGAACCAGGTATATTAATACATCACTGGCATAGAAGTCTGGTTGTTTATTCTCATCCCTTCCTATAAAATGAACTCAGATCTCTTTAAATAGGATTAATATATTAGTTTCTTTAATCATGCAGGCCTGATAATTTCCACATTGCCAGACCAACAGTTTTTGGAAATAGCATGCCACCCTCAAGAACCACTGGGAAATGTCTCATAAGCATCTACATTTGTCTGACCTGGTTTGTGCTCTGTGGTCCATACAACTGAAGTAACAAGACTGTGGCTTAACCAATGTCAGAGTTATAACTATAGACATAGATTGCTGTATGAGGAATTTGGTAAGAGCAGCTGATCTAGTCACAAATATGGCCCATTTCCAGTGGTCGAGTTTCCATGCATCACAGTAGCTACAGTAGTTTTAGCAACATTGGACGTTTCCAGCTCTTCTGGATGTGGTAAGAACTGTCAGTGAGAAAGACAAACAAGCATACGTATATGTTTTAAATAACCAAATAAAATTCAACTGGTTCTATTATGGTAAAATATAACTTTAAAAATATTTTTAAAGAAATAGCAGGCTCTTTCTTGGTTGACTATTTTAAAAGAGTAGTAGCGAATATCTCCTTCCTGCTAAATAAAGCTTGTCATTCTCCTTCAAATAAAGAGGTCAAGCTGTAAATTACAGGTTTCAGAATTTTGCCTTCTGTTCTGCACAGGATCACAGGTTCTGTTGGGTTGTCCTGGGGTGATCTTCAGGTATGGAAAAAGATGACAGAGATATGAAAGCAGGGTAAGAATCTCAACATTTACATCTAAATTGCATTCGGTACAAGTTCCATTGACTAATGGTAGAGAGCTGTGCTTCAAATACAGCTGTGGGCTGAGCAAACTTGGCTGCTCTAAATACTGACTGCCAGGTCCTTTGCCAATTCCGTGGACAAGCATTCTGGGAGGCCTGAGTTAAAACGTGCAGATAAATACTCAGTTCTGTAGTTTTTTGGTGCCAAAGCATACAGAATACTTATGTTCTGCTATGGAAATCTTGGGAGAACAGAACTTCTGTTTTTAATATCTCTGAGGATTTAAAACAATTCTTAGACTACTTATTACCTTTCATAAAACTCACTCCTACTTTAGAAGTCTCCTGGTGGCTTACCTATATTAAAAAGAGGAAAATAATTTTTTTGATTCCACTGAGTTTTCTCTTCTCTATTGAAGTTAAGCAAGCTAATAAGAGGACAACAGAGGAAGGAGTGCAGAAGTGGGACTTTGGGCATTTTTTAAAACTTCTGTGGACCTGAGCTTTCTCATTGGTAAAATGAGAAGGGTGATGATCTCCTGGATTCCTTTTTGGAGAAGCAGAGAAACTAACAACCTTTAAGCACATACTGAGTGCCAAGTGTTTGAAATACCGTTATTTAATCCACCTAACAACCCTGAGATGAAGACATTTTGTATTCTCATTAAACACAGGAGGAACCCAAAGAACAAATAAATTATATAATGTGCTCAAGGTCACAAAGTTAATACAAGATGGAGCTGAAATTTAAACTCAGATACATCTGGTACCCAGTGAATGCATTTTCCACATCCACCTGTATGATTGTGAACTCTAGTGCTACTTAGTGAATGTCACCAGAATAGAATACATGATGAGTAACTTACTAAAATTGGGGAAAGTTAAAGTATATTAAAACTTGGCCTGCATAAATATGTTTTCTATATATAAACAAGTTTTCTCTGACATGGATAAATATCAAGCACTAGGGACAGAAGATGAATAACTGACAAAGTATTGCTGAGTTGCTCTTACCGTGTAGAACTTTCCTGTTTTAATGGTGACTTATACTACCATAGCAACTTTGTTTGGTATTTGTTTGTGTCTTATTATATAAAATTTGATGTAATGCTTATTACATATGATATAATGTGTCTTTGACATGATGTTAATAAACCTTTATTTAATACTTTTGTGTTTTAGCATATAAAGAGCTGTCTTGGTTGTCTTTTTGTTTCTGTTTTGCCCTTGCACATGTTTGATTTCTGTTATCATTTTTTAACAGCAGATGTTTACTGGGCCTTCATTAGGTGCCACATCCTGAGATGAGTTACAGTCTGAGCTGAGGCATATCTTTAGTCCATGTAACAACCTTATGAAGTAGACACTGTTCTTTTTCACATTTTACTGATGAAGAAACCAAGGGTCAGAGAAGTTAAGTAATTTGCCCAATTTCATGAAGCTAATATGGGGTGCATTTCTGTGTCCAATTCAGGGTTTTAGATAATGCCAATGCGGGAAGACAAGATACTCATTTACTGCCTTTGGGAAAGATCCTCTGACTGTTTTCCAAGAAACTACTGGCACAAATCGACTTTTAAATTTGTTAGACTTGTGCTCATTCTACAAAGCACTTCTTTTGATGGCACATCAGATACTTGCTATTGACATTCTTGTGATTTGCTTTATTACACTTTTGTTCCCATATAAAGTTTTCCTCATGTACTTCACAGTTAAGGAGTTCACACAGCCACTTCCAGAGTCCCAGTCTGAGAGTTAGTGAATCAGCTTGGGAACTTCATGTCCTGCATGGGAAAGAAGCCGGCTATGACAGGGTTCAGGTAGCATCATCAGGGCTTCTTTGGTTGGACTCCTTCCTGGACAATGCTAGGGAGGAATGATGGTCATGTTTATTCTCTGGGTCCTCCTCAAACTTGAAAATATTTTTTTCTAGTTGCTAAAATAATATTATAGATATATATATATATATAAACTACAAATTACTGAAACACATGACATGAAACTTCAACATGCGCCCTGATTATTTTCCCCAAAGAAAATTAATTTTTACAATTCTACTTGTATTCCAATACTTTTTCTTTCCTGTTCATAAAATAATATTTATTATCTTTCATTTTTATGAAATATGAATGCTCGGTTTTGCTTTTTTCATTGAATTTGATATTTTGACCTACAATCCCTGCCGACTTGACCTTCTAAAAAATCAATTCTTCCCATTCTCCAATGATTTGTGAAGGTGTGTGTCTCATGAGCAAATATATTAAACCATCCTCAAATTTAGTGCTGAACCATCACCTACCTCTTCTATGCTCACTGTTGCAGATGAGTTTCCTCTCCAACAAGTAGCATATTCTAGAACTTGTTTTCATCTTTAGGCTCATCAGTATCTTTGCGGGGGTATTTCCCAGACAAAATGGGATATTTCTTAAGAGTTCATGGATGCGTGATTTTAAGAATCAGACAAATATATTTAAATGTAAGTTCAAAGAAAATGTTCTTAAAGCCCAGTTAAGTGATTTTTATATTAAGATTTTACTGAATTCTATGTCTGCCTCACACTAATAAAGTTGATATTTGGCAAGGAAAGACGACACTCTGTGTAGAAATTTTCCCTGAGTACCCATGACAAAGGGGTTGTGTTAAAAGCAAGTCAACCATCCTGGTGGAGTGGGATCTGAAACAAAAATAATAATTATAAATAATAAAATTTAAAAAGCAGGTCATCCCCTGGTTTTCTCTTTTACTATCTTCCACAAATCTCTACCCCCAACCATTTGATCTAATAAAAGCCAAAAGGCAAGTGCTTCCTTTTTTTAAAATTTTATTTTATGCTAGTAAAAACATCTAAAATGAAATCTGCTTAATAAAAATTTTAAGTGTATGATACAGTATGATTGACTATAGGTACAATGTGTACAGCAGTTCCCTAGAGGGTACTTATCTTGCTTGACTAAAACTTTATCCCCATAGATTAGTAACTCCCTGTGTCTTCTCCCCTCAGCCTCTGACAATCATCATTCTGTTGTTTTTTTTTTTTAGACAGGATCTTGCTCTGACGCTAAAGCGCTGGAGTGCAAGTGGTACAATCACAGTTAACTATGGCCTTGACCTCCTGGTCTAAGGTGATCCTTCCACCAGAGCCTCCCAAGTAGCTGGGACTACAGGTGTGTGTCACTACACCTCGTTAATTTTTGCTATTTTAAATTATACTTTAAGTTCTGGGGTACATGTGCAGAACATGCAGGTTTGTTACATAGGTCTACATGTGCCATGGTGGTTTGCTGTACTCATCAACCATCATCTACATTAGGCATTCCTCTTAATGTTATCCCTCCCCTATCCCCAACCCCGATAGGCCCTGGTGTGTGATGGTTTCTGCCCTGCGCCCATGTGTTCTCATTGTTCAGCTCACACTTAAAAGTGAGAACATGTGGTGTTTGGTTTTCTGTTCTTGTGCTAGTTTGCTGAGAATGATGGTTTCCATCTTCATCCATGTCCTTGCAAAGGACATGAACTCATCCTTTTTTACAGCTGCATAGTATTCCATAGTATATATGTGCCACATTTGCTTTATCCAGTCTATCATTCGTGGGCATTTGGGTTGGTTCTGAGTCTTTGCTATTGTGAATAGTGCTGCACACATAAACATATGTGTGCATGTGTCTTTATAGTAGAATGATTTATAAACCTTTGGGTATGTACCCAGGAATGGGATTGCTGGGTCAAATGGTATTTCTATTTTTAGATCCTTGAGGAATCGCCACATTGTCTTCCACAATGGTTGAACTAATTTTCACTCCAAACAGTGTAAAAGCATTTCTATTTATCCACATCCTCTCCAGCATCTGTTGCCTCCTGACTTTTTAATGATCATTCTAACTGGTGTGAGATGGTAACTCGATGTGCTTTTGATTTGCATTTCTCTAATAACCAGTGATGATGAGCCTCTTTTCATATGATTGTTGGCTGCATAAATGTCTTCTTTTGAGAAGTGTCTGTTTACATACTTTGCCCATTTTTTGATGGAGTTGTTTTTTTCTTGTAAATTTGTTTAAGTTCTTTGTAGATTCTGGATATTAGCCCTTTGTCAGATGAATAGATTGCAAAAACTTTCTCCCATTCTGTAGGTTGCCGGTTCACTCTGATGATAGTTTCTTTTGCTGTGCAGAAGCACTTTAGGTTAATTAGATCTCATTTGCCAATTTTTGTTTTGTTGCCATTGCTTTTGGTGTTTTAGTCATGAAGTCTTTGCCCATGCCTATGTCCTGAATGGTATTGCCTAGGTTTTCTTCTAGGGTCTTTATGGTTTTAGGTCTTATGTTTAAGTCTTTAGTTCATCTTGAGTTAATTTTTGTGTAAGGTGTAAGAAATAGATCCAGTTTCAATTTTCTTCATATGGCTAGCCAGTTTTCCCAATGCCATTTATTAAATAGGGAATCCTTTCCCCATTGCTTGTTTTTATCAGGTTTGTCAAAGATCAGATGGTTGTAGATGTGCAGTGTTATTTCTGAGGGCTCTGTTCTGTTCCATTGGTCCATATATCTGTTTTGGTACCAGTACCATGCTGTTTTGGTTATAGCAGCCTTGTAGTATAGTTTGAAGTCAGGTAGGGTGATGCCACCAGGTTTGTTCTTTTGTTTAGGATTGTCTTGGCTATGTGGGCTCTTATTTGGTTCCATATGAAACTTAAAGTAGTTTTTTCCAATTCTGTGAAGAAGGTCAGTGGTAGCTTGATGGGGATAGCATTGAATCTATGAATTACTTTGGGCAGTCTGGCCATTTTCACAATATTGATTCTTTCTATCCATGAGCATGAAATGTTTTTCCATTTGTTTGTGTCCTCTCTTATTTCCTTGAGCAGTGTTTTGTAATTCTCCTTGAAGAGGTCCTTCACATCCCTTTTAAGTTGTATTCTTAGGTATTTTCTTTGTAGCAATTGTCAATGGGAGTTCACTCATGATTCAGCTCTGTTTGTCTGTTATTAGTGATAGCAATGCTTGTGATTTTTGTACACTGATTTTGTATCCAGAGACTTTGCTGAGGTTATCAGCTCAAGGAGATTTGCGGATGAAATGATAGGGTTTTCTAAATATGCAATGATGTCATCTATGAACAGAGACAATTTGACTTCTTCTTTTCTTAAATGAATACCTTTATTTATTTCTCTTGCCTGATTGCCCTGGCTAGAACTTCCAATACTATGTTGAATAGGAGTGGCGAGAGAGGGCATCCTTGTCTTCTGCTGGTTTTCACAGAGAATGCTTTCAGCTTTTTTGGCCCAGTCAGTATGATATTGGCTATGGGTTTGTCTTAAATAACTCTTATAATATTGAGATACATTCCATCAATACCTAGTTTATTGAGAGTTTTTAGCATGAAGCGCTGTCGAATTTTGTTGAATGCCTTTTCTCCATCTATTGAGATAATCATGTGGTTTTATCATTGGTTCTGTTTATGTGATGGATTATGTTTATTGATTTGCATATGTTGAACCAGGCTTGCATCCCAGGGATGAAGCTGACTTGATTGTGGTGGATGAGCTTTTTGATGTACTGCTGGATTCAGTTTGGTAATATTTTATTGAGGATTTATGCATAGATGTTGATCAGGTATATTGGCCTAAAATTTTCTTGTTTTGTGCCTCTGTGAGGTTTGGGTATCAGGATGATGGTGGCCTCATAAAATGAGGTAGGGAGGATTCCCTATTTGGAATGTTTTTTTTTTTTTTCTTTCTCTCTATTGTTTGGAATCGTTTCAGAAGGAATGGTACTTTCCTTCTGAAATGTATTTTCCTTTTAAATGGTACAAGCTCCTCTTTGTACATCTTGTAGAATTCAGCCATGAATCTGTCTGATCCTGGCCTTTTTTGTTGGTAGACTATTAATTACTGACTAAATTTCAGAACTTGTTATTGGTCTATTCAGAGATTTGACTTCTTCCTGGCTTAGTGTATCTGTCCAGGAATTTATCTGTTTCTTCTAGATTTTGTAGTTTATTTGTGTAGAGGTGTTTATAGTATTCTCTGATGGTATTTTGTGTTTCTGTGGGATCAGTGGTGATATCCCCTTTATCATTTTTTATTGTGTCTATTTGTTTCTTCTCTTGTTTCTTCTTTTTTTTTCTTGTTCATCTTTTCTGGTCAGCTTTTTTTTTTTTTTTTTTT